>DWON01000115.1:0-45295 GCA_018251015.1 Phocides pigmalion okeechobee
ATAATATATAAAGAATAAGAAGAAGGGATATATATATATATCCCTAGATAATTACAATAGAAATAAGGCGCAAATAGTTTCATACTCGTAAGTATATACCGTTTTATATTAATGAATATTTTATCCCGTCCTATCATAATTATTCAAAACTCATTGAAATGAAAATAGAACAACGCAAACTAACAACCATTTTCAAAACACTCAAACGCCACTTACAAGTCTTGAAATTAGTCGCTTGTTAATTATGAAAACTATGAATTGAGATTGTTTAAAAAATATACGCATATGTGCATTTTTTATCCTTATCAAGAATCTCGAGTGACTAATTGTCAGTCGCAAGTCTGAAAATTAATTGGTGTCAGGTCTAGAAACAGGCGTCTCGTTTGAAGGGCTCGTAGTTGACCCAGCTGCTCTTCTGAGGGCTTTTATACGGATAAAAGTTCTCTTTCTATTTTTATTAAAGTGGCAAATTTGGGAAAAACTTTTTAAGAAATGGAATAAAAAATTATGACTACTGAATTAAATTACTTTTCTATAACCTAAATAGGAGAGATCAGTTAAATCAATTTTCAAAAATATGTTTATTTTGATTACGTCAAATGACTGTCAAATTGAGAAATACTGATACATGTTATTATGATTATTATATTAATACACATTCAATAATGGCAACCCTAGACAACTACATGCCTTTATGTTAGAAAAGAAGCAGATGAGCATACATGGTAGGTGTAGGCTATACATAGGTGCGTAATACGTGTATGAATGTAGTTCGCAACAGAACCTCTCCTCTAAAAGAATTATTTCATGGTTGAATAAGCAAGTTCTCTGTTTATCTATAGATCTATCATCTGGTAAATACTGATATATAAATATGAATACTTCCGAACTTATAGTTCGACATCATTCCAAACAACTCTGAATATTTTTTTGTATTTCAAAAGTACACTTCAGGTGTAATCTCTTATAATAATTATCTAAAGTCTGATGATGGGATCGAAGAAAAAATGGCGCAACTCTTAAAATTGTGAGTACAGACTGTCAACTAACTAGGCAAATCTCTAAGGATAGCGTAACCCGCCGTAAAGCAACATGTTCTTCATGTATTGTGTTTCGGTTGGGGAGGTGTGGTTGCCGGATACACACTATTGGAGGCGACCATCTTAGTCCTCAAGAGTAGGAACGAGGAAGAGTAGGAAGAGTTTAAAAGTTATTAATATTAACATTACTGGGTATTGTGTAACATTTCGTTATTATGCTTAATCACAATAGTCATACAATATAATTATGATATTCATACAATTACATTGTAGGTTAAGCCACCGGACACTTTAAAGATTGAACAAAAAGTAGCCCGGGAGATATGACTGAAAATGGGTCCAATTCGATCTCGACAATCGTTAAGGGTTGCCCGCGGGATAAATTATTGGAAACAAAGTTGCTAAAAAAGTAATGTATTTTTTTATTGTCGTTATTAACCACCATTCGTTGATTCACCCGTGCACGTCTGTGTGAGGATATTTATATAGCCGTTCTATTTCCAGGGTAAAATGGCGTAAGAATTATTAGGACCTACTGGCGTCGTATATAAATTAATTGTATATTTTTATTTAAAAGAAAGATTTTGTCGTGGTTCCTATAGTCAAAACCAACTCACATTTAAATTAAATTATGTAAATATTTGTAGGAATTTCCCTTTTTTAAATCAAAATCACTTAAATCGGGCTACATACTAATTTGCTACATGTAATAAAATGTCCACGTGTTTTAGTGCCTAATACATGTACTTTATTGTATTTTCTATTAATAATAACTTCAAGATATTGTAGTAGGTATTTTAGTATGAATATCACGACAAAACCGGCTCACGCATTTAGGAAATTAGGTTCCACATAGATATACGTAAAATAAAAATAAAAGTTGCTTAGTGCACGCGTATCTACATATTCTGTTTAGCAGTCAAGCTTTTTTAAAACTATTGGTGACTATGATTGAAAATTATTATTTCTCAAATTAAAAAGAATTAGGTACATATTTGTTACTTATATTGATTTTTTGCGTATAATTACATATAGTTAATTTTATTATATTTTATAGTGTCCAGTTTACTAAAAAAATTGATTTGGAGAAATATTATTCTTAACATTTGTTTCTTTGGATGGGCAAAATACAATGAAATATTACAATAAAATGACGAAAAATGAAATATATAAATATGTGTAGACAAAAACTACAAATTTATCGTAATTATATTGTTTAAGTTAAATCTCCCATTTTGTTTTCGAAAATCATAATCAGTCTAGAAAAAAATGTTATTCTGAAATAAGAGACGGATACTTGTATTTTATTTGTTTTTATAGATTGTATACATATGTACATATATATTGAGGAAAGAATCGGCTTAACGGCCATTCGAATTTATCGAATAAATATTTCGCGGTATCGTTATTGTCATAAAGGGAATAGCAATGTCAACAGTTTTCCCCATTGCCTATAAATTGGACGGCGCGCAATTTGCTCATTGCACTGTTTTTAAAATGGGTATTATATTGTTCTTCTCTTTTATTTAAACTTAAATTACTCTTCATTCATTAGAGTGTGAGGACGCAACACTCCACTTCAGTTTTATTTTCCATTGTTGGTTTTCGAAATTAAGTCCCAGTAAAAATTGCTTTGTTGAAGGGTAGCCGATTATTTTTATTTTATTTTTTAAATATATATTTTTAGGTTCGTAAGTACAATTATGGTTAAAAGCGTAGCACAAACGACTGGTTCAGCAGACTTTTCGAAATAAAGACAAATTTTGCTCCTAGGTCGAACCTTATACATTCTACGACTTTTTAGACACATATTATATTTAAAAATTTAAAACCAATGTTACAAATATTGTGTTAGTATAGTGTATAAAATGTAAAAGATAGACATAATTGTAAATAATAAAATTGAGTAGGTATAAGTTTTGTTCGATTTAGTGATGAATTTGTGAAAAGTTGAGTGAGTAACATTCGATCCACATAGTTTCCACCATAAAGTAGGTTTAAGAGAAGTCATGACAAGCTAAGATACACTTTATAAACGACTTGGTTTTTTGTCCATCTTTCTATTTTAATTTTACATAGGTTATTAGTAAGATTAAGCGGAAAATGTTAAAATAGCGACTACAAATAACAATTGCAGTATAAATGCAATCCGAGCTACCAAATAACAAACATTTCATCGTTTGCGCAACAATGTTTTCAGGTTATTTCCTCTTTACGGACAGAAATGCGGTAATTTGTTAGAGGATTACTGTTTGAGCCCGTTTATGAGAGCGTGATGCTGCCATATTTGTTTGTTGCTCTGTAGCAACAAAACGATGTTGTCATCTGTCAAGCTCAACTGGCGACAAAACAAGCGGAGGACGAATAAATTACTCGCCATCTATATTCATGCGTGACGCTGTCATGCCATAATACATATCATGTTTAATGTTCTAACACTTATCACAAAGAAATAAATTAATTCGAATTGTATTACGAAAGTAAAGGTGTGTGTTATAAACTCGTAGGTTCTCGTGACTGGAAGTCGTGAAGGGTTTGGTTGGACTACGCTCCTTTTATTTATTTTCATGCAATGTTTTACATAATTACGTACTTGTCTGTTTATGTGATATCTGTCTCTCAAAATAGTGAATTAGAATATTGTTTATTGATTACTTATTAATGATTTTCAGAAATGTATTAACAATATCTACTATTACAAAATATCTTTCTCGGGTGTAGTTTCAGACGTTTCCAGACATTCTGGAAGGCATTAGGTTTTTTAAAGGCAGATTTCGAAATTTCTTATTACTATTATATGTATGTGTCTATGGTCATTATTTGAATACTACCTAAATGTATTCATTATGATAAAAATGAAATTAATCTAAAATTATGAGAAAAATGAAATTAATCTAAAATCTAAAAACGATTACATGATCAACAAAATAAAAGGGAGTTTTTCATAAGCTCTAAGTAGGTTATAGCTTAATGTAGAACTTTTGCTAATTTTATAAAAGTTCAGGTGCATTTTATATGAGTTTGTGGACTAGTGCTAAAACCGGGAGGTCCGCGAGTCAAAGTTTTGTAATAATAAAACTCGGCAACGGTTACGAGGATTTAATAACCTATTGCTTTGAAATTTATCCAATAATAACTTTCACAATATCACCTCAAACTTAGCCCTTTGTCTAGATACAAGCTCTACAAGTTTCTATTAGTCTAGCCTCATGTTTTTCTTCGACTATGATCCTCACTCTTGATGTTACAGAAGTTTTGCCACTTCTAAGGTTATATCGAGCATGTAGCATGTAATCTAATAATATCAATGCTACTTAAACATTTTGTGTCAACTATTTGTATGTGCTCCCACATCACACAAACCAACTGCATTTGAATCTATTTTGATTTGATTTGAAATAGAGCGGAAGTTTATATACGAGTTTAAAGATAATGATGCACGATAATAGGTAATATATTTATTCGAAGTAGATTATTTAAATAATTATTTTTCGATATTTGTACTCTATGAATATATCATTTAGAGGTGGTGAAAGAAATGCCAAGATAGGACAGATATAAAAACCACAAAGGTTACAGGTACAATCGCGCTAACAATAATATGTGTTTTAACATTGTTACATTAAATCCAACGTTTCGGATATTAAAATTATAGAAATTGTATTATTATTCACAATACCATCATTGTCTTTAGTTATAAATGGATAGTTTATTCCAAAGTAAACTATCACATCACATCAATCACAATCAATATTAATAGATATGAATGAAATTTTAACATATAAAATGTGTTCGTAATTCTTTTTTCTTTCTTTATTAACTTATTAAATATTAATTATGTGTATCTATGGAGTCATCTGGATGGTTCTTAGCTATAGATGAACCCAATAGGTGGGCCGTTGTCCAGATGATGTAGTTTTGAACTATTAAACATTTTTTTGTATAAATAGATTATTTTAATTCCACACACAAAATATTTAATGTTATATATTAACCCTCCTGGAATCCGACTATATGTATCTATATGTCAAATTCCCTACTATTAGGTTCGCTAGTATTACAT
Organism: Phocides pigmalion okeechobee; assembly: GCA_018251015.1. Taxonomy (NCBI): domain Eukaryota; kingdom Metazoa; phylum Arthropoda; class Insecta; order Lepidoptera; family Hesperiidae; genus Phocides; species Phocides pigmalion. The sequence continues at coordinate 5,104 of DWON01000115.1, forward strand.
ATATCATCTTATTACGATTCATGTAATTCTATTATCGAATAAATAAAAAAGAATAAAGGTAAGAATATTTTACGTACGGTTCACGTAGATTTAAAAGTAGCTAAACCTTACTTGTACGGAAACTCGGCCACAATTTTCAGTACATTATTGGTAGGCGCTACACAAATCCTTCGTTCCACGGCGAGTCGAGTATCACTTCGCGCTGCAGACTTGGAGTGACCGCTTTGTGGCATAACATCTTGAATTCCTTCAGCCCTGAGTGCACTCTCTGGTCTGCTGTCGACAGTACTCATGCTGAACCAAACGAAGATAACATCACATATTATTTTCGTCGTAAAATTGTTTTCTTTGTATGTAAGCTAACTTTAAATGGATACTGTTCAATAAGATAAAAATACAGATAAATGGACGATTTGTATATAATTACAGTTTATTTTTCTAAGTATTTTGTACCTGTTTTGCTACAAAAATATCGCTTACTACAAAATTCTTTACGTTATTAGGTATTCTGAATTTCCACTCCGTACAACGTGATTAATGTCAGCAGCTGAGGCTGATTGCTTCCCGAACAGGAATTCAACATATTACGTTGGATCCGATATATCTCTGGAATTGTTTCTATTTACGAACATCTCGAATATCCCAAAGCATTGGATCGTTCTCATTCGGCTTTACCTAGTGCTGACAACCAAGAATAGCGCCATCTCTGATTATGAGAAATTTACTTCGTTGAGCTGAATGTCATTTCGAGTTATTTCTAGGCAACAATACAAATGTAATCAGAATTTTGTTGTTTTGTTATGTTTTCGTCAGTCTTTCAAAGTGGTTTTCAAATTTGAGTATAATATAGATATTATTCGTTTACATTTAATGTATGAAGGGCTTTTTATATTCAAGACTTTTCATGAATAAAAAATGGTCTATTTGTAGATAAAACATAAACAATATGGAAAAGATCTTGTATATAAAATTTAAGTAACGTGCATAATGTCTGTGACTATTCTAACCTGTTATTTGAGTTTTTAATGTATTAATTTCATAGATACCAGAAATTCTCCATGTTTATGATGAGATTGTCCTGATGTAAAAATTATTTTAAATTTGATATTATTATGTTTCTGGTTTTTTTCTTTGTGTTGTGTAAATGAGCATGCAAATATGTTTAGCCGGCAACCACAATCTATCACAAATCTATCAGAAATAAAGTTTAAATTAGTTATTAAACAAACATTGTGTATAAAGGCGTATTATAAAACCAATTATTATTTAAATGATAAACTCATATGGTCTGAAACGACTCCAGCTCCACTTGCTCCATTAGTTATTATTTGTATATTACATTTTAAAGATGAAAAAGATGTGTGTTTTGGAGTTTCTTTCGCCGATTCTTCTCCAAAATGAAACACCTTACGAGTCAGTGGTAGTTTATTGACGTTCTCAAAGAGTTCTGTAATGAATCTACTTTGAATAAAATATTTTGATTTTTTATTTTGATTTTGAACCGAAGCTCAACTGCTATATGGAGGATTATGCGAACGCTTTTGGTACTTCACTAGCTGAACTGTTGTGCGATCACGTAATCCTATATCAATTTTATACTTATGTTATTTTTTAATTTACGTTATCTGTGTACATGTATGGTATGTATGTATGTTCTTATCTATTTTCCGAAGCGGTTGATTGGCGTTCAGAAGAAGTTAGTTGAATTCAGATATTTTAATAAATGCCCTTCGAAATTGAGTGGCTGTTGTAGTTTTAATTTGATTCTCAATGCTAGTATTGACGTATTTTTTAAATTGGTAAAATATAAATACATATGTTGTAGCTTATAGTTGCGTTTAACTTAGCTGAAAAATGCAATATAATTATCTCTTGTACTTGTAATTCACGAGAAGTAGTAAAAGACAAGACGTATATCAGATGGTTAGCTATGTTTGTGATCATCACATTTCTATGCAAATTAAATCAATGTCTATATAAAGGGCGATGGTGAACTCCTGATTGCATGCTGTACACGCAATTCGGCAATAAACTTGCAACTACGGAACTAAAATTTCAACGCAACTTTATTTTTATCGAAGGAAGTCGTTAGACGCTATCTGAACCACCTCGCACGTATTAACATACATAATTATAGGTAGTTTAACAATTGGAGCTTTGCCAACTCGATCCAACTTGTACCACTATTACAGTTTTTAGGTTCCAGCGGTACGGAAAACAATTTCACAGCATTTTGTTGTCACTAACTCTATCTTTGCGTTATAAATGATAGGGATCGTTTTGACCTGTCGGCCTATAAAATAGAATAACCGATGTCGTGCTTATCGTGGCCTATTTGTTTCATTTTTTGCCTCGACTTTTACATTTTGATGCTGTTTTTCTGCGGTAAATTATTTGATATCTATTTAATGTCTCGATAAGGTAGCTGATTAGGTGATTGATGATTTTGTGCGAATGCGCTAAAAGAAATAATCCACAGAAAATAATTATTTTACAACCATTTAAAATATAGTAAGGCAGACAGGCGTTTGATATATTTCAGTATTTTAGTAATGTAACGCCTAAATGTTCTGCATAGTTGTATATAATAAAGTGGAGTATTTTTGTGACATGTAGGACTCTACCGAATAAAACAAAGAGACTGTATATTTCCCTTTATTGTCAAGTACAAGGGCAGTGTAGCTGACACTTCGATTTAGTACCGACCCTTGGTTTGATAAAAGTCTTTTCACGGGTCCACCGACTATTTAAGTATAAGCGCGCACCGAACGTAAGCCTTGTTTTATTTCAAATTAGTTGTAATAACACTCCTTCGTTTTATTTACACAATTCAAGTTTTACAAAACGAATATTTTTATTTTTTATAGAATTCATAAGTAATAAATGTTCTTGTGTGACTTTTGCTTTCTTCAATAAAATAAAAATATATTTATTTTTTGGTTATTGCTTTATTAGAAAATAGATTACCGTCTCTTAGAAAAACAACAACGTCAGTATTTAAAGTTTGTGTACTAAAAAGCCTTAAAAAAATAGAATCGAAGTAATTCTCAGGTATATTACTGGAAAAAATATCCAGTTACGTACTTAATAAATCACAAGTACGACTTCTCCACTTGGCCTCAGGAATTCGACTTAATAAGAATTATTCGGGATCGAGATGATTCCTGAGAAGGGTGAAAATAGCCACCTAACGTTTCTTTTTGTAGCATAAAAAGACTAAAAAATAGTGGGTCTGACGAGAAACTGGAAAAGTAAATTCAGCAATTTATGGATGGAGCGATGTCGTACATTTGTGGCAAATGAAGACGGCACCGAGGTGACAATTTTCGGGTGTTGAAACAAAATGACCGTTCGGGGACGGCTACGATGGCATGGTATTGCGGTCCTGTACTTTCATCCTTATAGGCTGTATATTAGGATTTTTACTGCACGTTTCTTGGGTAGAATTTGGTGTTCTAGCAGTATAGCCTTTTTTCCTCAAAGTTAATTTTGATTTCAAATACGTGATCTTTATTCCTTGTAGCTATGTGATATATGAATAGACAGTATGAAAAGTGAATATTTATACGTTTGATGATGCAAATAAATATGTATACTAATATTTCGTCGGATCTGCGAGGTGCAGTGCAAAATCAAACCTCCGCCACGTTCGGTTTCGGGTTCGATCTTGGATCAAGGACATGATGAGTATGATTAAGTGACATTTCTGCTTTGGGTTTGGGTATTTCTGAACTTGACTTTATGTGTTGCAATGTTAACTAGTACACAGACAAATACTGTGAGGCTATTTGTATAGAAAATTACTAATAATACATTAAATTAAACTTTGTTTTTCCATAATACTTGTTTAGTTTAGATTTTTATTACAGACTTGAGGTATTCATTGTTATATCATTGTTAATTTAAAGGATTAATTTTAGATATAACTAATTTTCTATTTGTACGTGCACGTCATAACCATCATTATCATTACAAAGTAACCCTTCAATGGTGAGAGTTAACGTCAATATATACCAATCTGATATCTTTTTGTGAACTTTGCACACCTTTAACCTAACGGTGAACTCTCAGGAATACATGAATGAATTAATGAATAAATATATTTGTATAAGCTTGCGTACATACAGGAGGTCAATTTAATTTAAATTGTAGTGTACCCTCCGTGAGGAACTGGTTTTCATGGAGTACAGTCTTTTGTAGTTATGACTTATTTGGCGCATTTGGGACCAGAACAAAAAGAATATTTTTAAACGAGGAACGTATAAACTACGATCTAAAACATAATCTAATAATAAACAAGCATGTAATCTACCTGACGATTAGTGGTCACTACAGCCTGTGGTCCCACCTACAATCTATCATATATGGGCTGGTTTCGCTGAGGACTAAAACGGTCGCTTCATGCTTAAGTGAGCCGTCAACTATATCTGTCTACCGGAACGTAAGAATTGATTGAACTGGATTTTATCACCTTGCAAATTGCGTTAAATGATTGATAAGTCAGAGGTTTCCGGGATTCGAATCCATATTGCTTCGATGGTAGGCTGAAAATAAATCTGTTATCAGTGTATTCAACAGCATTTTTCCATTACCATTCGAAGCGTTTTGGGAAACAGGAAGAAAGCAATTCAGAAGCGACTGAAATCCATGTTCCTTTTATCCCAATGTACAGGGATAGCGGAGTTGGCACTAACGAATCCTTTGTAACCGACATCCTGTTGTGTTCACCGAATGACATATCGAGTCAAATTGATTGTACGATAAATGCTTCCGTTATTACTAGTTCATATATATATAAAAGAGTTGACGGTTTTGTATACGGCCTCTTACGGAGAGTCTGGGTTTTGAATCCTTGGCATGATTTTGATTTATCTTAGTCTATCTTAACACTTTCCCTGCGGCTACAATACTGCTGTGTAATGGGCGATGCAACGCGCTTGCAGCTCGTACACACCTGTGTTGTAGGGACAAATCTGTATGGATTTCGGGTGAACAAAAGTTCTGTGTTTACGTTGGCGGTACAAGACTGGGGACGGACATTACGTTTCTGTATTCGTAGACACAGAAACAGATGCTAAAAAATACAATATTTTAGTAAATTGTAAGCGTATCTTTAGTCTAGGCAAATAAGCTCTAGTTTAGTGCCGCCTCCCGCAATACTGACCCGATCTAATACATGAGCGCCGCAGTTAAAGTGTTAATTATATATTCATTATCGCTTCCACCATGTCATAGAGTTCTCCATAAAGTTCTCAAGGACTTGTGAAGGGTACAATCTACATATCGCCAGCATGGTGGACAGTGGTGTAAGACTTCTCATCTGCCTTCTTAATATTTAAAATATAAAGAAGAGTTCAGTCAATAGCAAATAATTTGTTGTTATATTGTTGTTGCGCGGTTTATACTTTTTTGGACAAAATGTAATTAACTTTATTATTTAGTTTATAATATTTTATTTGTAAGATTAACTATTTAATTGATCTTCCTTTTACGTTTCTACATTATCTGGACTTTAGGACAAAGTTATATTTTTTCCTTGACATATGTGCAAATTATCAAGATAAGTAGACGTCTTGAAAGTTTACTTAAATTGATACATACATACCTAATAAAATCATGTTAAAAATAAATAGTCTTATACGTGTCATCGTTGCAACGTGATAAACGTATTCGTGGTACATAGTTACTGTGATTTGGTTTGCAATACACGTTCTATTTGCTTCTCGTCTTGTTAGCTTTCCAATACATTTGGCGGGTAGCGGATCGGCGACTATCTACGTGTATGCGTTAGCAATGCACACCACTACGTATTAAGGTATTTGATACAGAACTCTCTAGACACGTATTTATTGTAACTAAGCTGTCGATTCATTTATTTTATTGTGCAAGAATAGCAAATGCGCATATTATTATATGTATTATATTGTTTAATGGAATCCGTGAGTCACCCTAAACAGGGCTGAAAATCAGCGCCGTGGCCAGTCCGTGGCACTATGCTAAGTGAGTCCATGGTTCTGCATGCACATACGAGCGTAACTAATATAAGAACTGATTTTTTTTGTTTTATTTCATTTATTTTTTTACTTTGTTCGACTTTATTTGTTTATATTGTTGTGTTAATGTTTGTATGATTTATCATAGATGTCAGACGTAAAAAGTTATTTTCTTTCTTTCTTTCTTTCTTTGAAATGCTCGATCAGAGTACCTAATGTTAAGTGAGTGTTGCAGCTGATACAGGAATGAAGTTCTATCTGAGGTGGTATAGATGCCTTGTTAATGGTTAGGAATGAAAAGATCGCCTTGCTTGTGGGTATACGAAAGGGAGACCCTATATAAGAAGGTATGAAAATATTATAAAGAAAACCGGAACCAAATGATTTCAAATAGCTTAATCTTAGAATAATCTATTTCGAATAAGGCTCTTACTTATAGATAGGTAGATAGTTGCGTTTATTCTGTATAGAACAGGGGTCCCACCTGCATTCGATCACAGATGTCGCTCGTCTCGAGAACTAAGATGTAGAGCCGACCTAAATTTGGTTATGTAGATACTGTATTCGTAATCCTTCAAGTGCAAGTGTTTTGGTTAGAGAGTACGGCTGCCGGCACACTTACAAGGTAAACGACCATCTTAGTCTTCAGGTGTGGAAACTCAACTTAGGACAACTTCAGTTAGGACTTCGGCCTTATCTGAGGTCAAATGTATATGTCCATGGGCTGCAGCGACCATTTATCATCTGGTATTCTTTTGTTAATCTTCCCACATAACAAAAATTACAAAAAAAAGTCTCCGTTGCAATGGAACTGTTAGCAATGCACATCGCTGCCGTACTACATACCTAAAAATACACATTTATGCTATACTGATACTAAACAATGTTAATAAATTTTCTTATAAATAATTTGGGTAGTTACCTACACGGAATGTAACAATTGCCTATTAGGAATGGAGGAGTGATAACTTTTATTACCACACAAAGATTATATGAGGATACGTACTTGATGTGCGTGTGTCTGTAGATTACATTTAGTGGAACGACGATAACGAATACAGGACGCACTGACTGTGATACAATTGGTATTATTTTCGTGTTTAATTCGAGGCCAAATAGATGTCGAAATGATAAATGTAAGTTTCTGTCCTCGGACCTGATGGTTTGATCGTGGCTGTCTATGGCATCTACAACGGGGAATTGTGTAGTAGGATTATGAGTATAAGTTAGAGATTTTGAGTTAACTTGTATTCCGTCTAATTATAAGTGGCCATTGTCGCCAAGAACTTTTTTGATCAACCCTAATACGTATTGATATACTATTGCGGCCAATTCAGTCATAAAAATAGACAGCATGCTTGATATTTCTATAACAAAAAATTCGTATAAAAATATGATCGACAGACGAATCAATCACTTTTAAAAATAAACTAGACATGCCTGACTGAATGATGAGTAACAAATTAGCTTGCAGGTAACCTGGTCAAGTAGTCGCTGCAGGTCATTAAGATTTACGTACAACCTCAAACAGGGCTGAAGTCATATTTGAGAGTGTACGTTAATGCGTTACTATTACTGACGACTTAGTAAGTTGCTTTGCTTTTACGTGCAGCTGGCGACTGAACCTCTTTAACCAGAATGCCAGAGTTGCTTCACGGGTAATTATGACATTGACTTGACAGTGCAAGCATTCTGACACACACGATCAGCTGTCTCGTGTGCTCACCATCTTATTAAAGTTATACTGTGTAATGTTTACTTATCAAGGATTGATTTGAAAAGGGCGCCGAGCGTTTTTTCCGCCGGCATTTTTCTCCCGGTCGACCTTAGCCAACAGGGAGCTCAAAGCCGATGTACTGGTTTTACATTGTCCCCTTGACATTTATTAGGTGTATGTAAATACCTTTCAATGAAATAAAATATTTGAATTTGAATATGGTGCCGGTGACTCACTGGTCAATAGTTCTTCCACCTGTAAACATCTTTTGATATTTTGCAACAAGGCCATGTTATAAGTATACATACAATTACGCAGTGACCAAACAATAAAATGTACATACATATAGGTCGTACAACATAGCCATACTATAGTAACCAAACTAAACAATCCGCATAATTCCTGTCACTCGCATATGTTGCCTGGGAACTTGGTATGCAAGACGCGTTCTGTTTGCTCCTGCTCCTACTAGGCTTCTAATGCATCCAATACGATTCTTGGTGTATGTTACACCGAGATACACGTTATACGTGTGTCATGTGTCCGAAATATAAATTCTAGGTAATAGTGATTGTCAGAATGGGCATATTAAGTTTAAAAGAAGACTAATACGTGTCATTTGTGGTTTGTAAATCTATCAATCTTATAGATTTTTTCAATTACTGATTCAATGCCAATACTAAACTAAGTATTTTATGTTGTAAGAGTAGCAAACTTAAACTAAACTAAAGTCCCGTGTGATCTCGTGCATAGATGCGTCGCAACTCTTAAGCACTCGTTTCATGCGGTGATGAAGATGGTCAACTCGTTTGTGAGTGTAGCCGGCAACCGCACTTCTTCAATCAAAACATAAGATTTTACAGAGGTTACACGGTTTTACAGAGGATTATGAGAGCGACGGCGATACCTTCCAGGTCGAACTTGCAAACTATCAACTTGCAAAAGCCTCGCATAGATAATTGTTTACAAATATATTATTTATACTTAGGCTAAAGATTTTTGTTGGTCCATAATTGTGATTACTGATTTCAATTTTATAAAGATATAATTTATCCAGTATAAGCATAAATTTGTATGTTATTTTTTAGGTAGGTAGGTTTCTTTGTTATTTTTCTGCAATACACCTTGCAAATCCCTATTTTAGTCTAGAACACTTTAATGTAAAACCCCAGATGCAAGCAGCGGTAAGAGGTTTTACCGTCGTAATTAAACCATAAAAAGTTCTATGAATTTTAAACAAATATCATCCTGACTATAAGTCCCACTCAGCTCTTAGCAGAATGTATATAATTATGCTATCGTTTATGTTGAGTCAAATATGGATAGGATATCTTTGAGAAAAATATGAAGAAAGCCCAGGAATTTCAAGGTTTCAGGTTCAGTAAAGACAAATTAATTTGAGCCCCGGAGTTCCTTAAGAACATCAAAATTCATATCACTACATGAATATAATGAATATGACAATGTGAAAAAGATTTAAGGTTTCTATAAGTTAACAGGGAAAATGATTTGGCTCGTCGCAAGCCCGACATTACAGAGATTTATTTGCCTATTTGAGGTTCGGATGTCTCATCTCGGCCTCGTACTGTACGCTCCATACAAATTGAAAATCAATGAACCTTGGAATTCAATTTAATATGAAAAGCTATTCTTTATGTTCTTATAATACAACCGCCATAGGCAAATAAGACGCCGACCAAAAACGATGCTGCTACGAAATTTCTTTGTAGTTCCTTGCCGAATATTTTCCTTCGGGTTAATATTGTCGATATTGAAACAATTTCCATTGTTTTGATCGTCAGCTTATTACAATTCTTAAGAAGTTTCTTTTGAATACCGCTTTCTTATATTAACTTGGTTATGCGTGCGACCTTCGGACGCTTGATAAAAATTTAATATGAAAGTATGAAAGTACAAAAAGTTACTAGAATGCTTTGGTACCAAGTAAGTAATGTTTTAAAAACCTTCTTTTCAAAATTATGCAAAATACTATATATAATACTGAGTATATGTACTGGCATGCTGTGTGTAATACATATTAAAGTAAAATATTTGTTAAACGTAAACAAATAAATAAAAATGTGTGTAGAAATATGTAACAATATGTATAAAATGGTAAAGTAAATACACGAAGATAAAAAGATATAGCTAAGTGACACGATCGACATAATGAATATTCACTAATTTTCTCTATTTATGAACAATAATACTAATAGATTTAAGATGCATATTTACTATGAAATATGTAGGTATCAATTCGTTTTTGTAAGACGTTAAGTAAAAAAAGTAAGTTTCCAACATCAAGATTGCTTGATCGAGAATCCTTAAGCGATTCGCGGCGTTACTTTATCTTTTCAGTTCAATGATTACGACCCGTAGTGATGAAAGTCGTTGTGGCTGTACTTCTGATGTACAAGGCTTAAACTAAGATAGATAACTGCACTTTTTTATGAAATAGAAGTAGCAAATGCATATACAATTCATAGATAGTAAATAGTCATGCGGATGTAAGGAAGTCTGTATGTTAAATAGGAGTCTTATCTGAAGTTAATTGTAAATGCGTCCTGAGGGTTAAAATGATCGACTCAAATGTGAGTGGACACCGAAAGTCAAAAATTGCTTTGGGTTACAAATTGTGTTACGTTAAAAACCGTTGAACCAATTATACAAACCTTTATTGTGGTACACTTTTTTACCTTTACAAACTTATATAAAAAACTTTGTTAAATTTTAATAAATATTTGAAATTCTTCCTTATTAAAGGATTTAAGAATATTTCTCTTCTGTAAGTAAGGGTATGTTCAGTATCGTAATAGAATGTTTTCCGAGAACAAGTTACTATAAACTTCCAAAATGTAGTGGATGAAGTTTCAAAGCACACATTCTTGCGCTCATAACTTCTGGCGTACTTGGTCAATCTTAGCATATTCGCGCAAGCCTTCACAATTTCCGGTACACAAACTGTTAGAGAAATTGAAAAGTTTTGCATTGGAAACTTTTCCCATATAACACATAGTAGTTATTATATCGAAGCTGCACCGTGCTTTAGTCGAGCGGGTGTCGAACTTGTGTTGGCGATCAACCGTGATTAGTCGGAAACTTGCATCTTGATAATATAGGCGTTATTGCTTCAAACTACTGTAAATTCAGAGCTCCTTGGAGTTTAATTCATGTGCAGTTTGACACATATTGCTTTAGAGTTTGCGCGTTTGCATCTGTTTTGTTCTAATTTTGTAAAATGAACGCATTCGTAGCTCCAGCTGCGTCAAAGACGGCGATAATATTTTGGAATTAAATGATTCATTGTAACGTATTCAATATTTTTACCGCGGGAGAGTAAGGAGTGTTCATGCGATTTTTTGTTAGGATGTGAAATTGAATATTGCCTTAGCTATAAAAGCCACATGATAGTTTATTGCCAATGTAGAGTGTGGCTATGAATACGATAAAATATGATGTTAATACATACTGCAGTTGAAAACGATGCTAGAAATATAGTTACATGCATCATTACTAGTAGCTAATGGCCGATTATGAATATAATAGGATATTACTTACTAGTAACGACGGAAGAATAGGTTTTAATGTTATAGACATGATACTATTAGGTTTAATTGCCATTGTGGTCATATAAGATTTCAAACTAATATAATTGCTGTATTTATATATTTTAAACTTTTAAAACCGTTTAACCGTTTAGTTATCACTACGATCCATGCAACTGGTTTGAAATATCGTTAATCGTGAATACCCGTCACGTAATAAAATGTGGTCATATTTCCTAAATATGTATCAAAATTACAGTGTTATAATAATGAATAGGCTCTAAAATTCCCTTTCTATTACTTTGATCGTGTATGAGGTTCAACATTAATCCGGATAATTATTATCATCAAACGTAGCTTTGACATAATATTACGTGTAATACATACTACAGATAGATACTACACAGTGTAGAGCTGATGTAGCTGTCATCGAATGATTAGTAGACTGGTGAGAATATAGTATTGCATTAATTAAACGTCATAATTATCGTTCTGTCAGAGGTGTGGAGTCGACGCTCTCTTGAGTCTTGTCACGCTCGTTTGATACTCAAGGCATGAACTGTAAGGCAATTAGGCGCCTATAATTACCATGTTAATTACAGACTGTGTTCTTGTTTCACATCTCGCTATTACGACCGTTTCGTACATAAACATTAACTCATCCGGTCTAAAATAAACTCTAATTAAGGAGTGCGACAAAAATTACAGGGTTACGGTACGCTTGCAAATAGTTTCAGCGATGCCTATGGAAACTCGAAACGGAGCTAGGGCTGCCAAGTTCGAAATTAGAAAAACAGGGCTCGGTACCGTATTTTACTGGGTAATTAGCCTAAAAATTGCCCAGTTTACTAGAAGAAACTGCCTAATATTTTTTATTGTTTATTACCATTTAATGGTTATTCTAATAAGACCCTCGTGTAGCTCCGTAGCCGTAGGCTTTCGTAGACCGTAAACTATTAACAAAGTTAATCAATGTAGGGTGCGGTAAGAATCGAATAGGGGACTATTAGTAATTAAAATTTCATACTTGCTTCCGTATTTCAGAAAGGATGTATAGTCAGTTCCGTTTATTAGGTGGATATATTGCAATTATGACATTTTGTTGGAGACACTATTTGATGTAATAAATGGTGACAGCAGACTGTTCACTCACTGCGTATTTCCACTAACATGCATTTGAGCTGCATGGTGAAGTATGCTTAAAACCGTTTTAAGTTTTAGGAATAGGTGCGTGTTGGAGCTAATAAACACCAATACTGCGATTTTGTATTTATATTTCGGTTATAAAAGTGTGGTTGCCGGCTATACTTAGATGCGAGGAGATCATTTTGGTCTTTATATACATAAACGCGTTGCTAATCCTTAGATACGATTTCGGATAGAACTATTATCTTGTTTGAGGTTGGATGTGGAATTTTGGATATTCGAACCCTGCAACGACTATTGAATCATGTTGCCTGCATAAATAGTAATCGGATACCCTTCTCACAAAAATGCTCTGTTTTTTTTAGACAAAGCTGGATAGGCTAAATAAGGCCGGACACGTAAAAAATCAAACATACTTGGTACAGCCCGATACCTGACAACTCTAAATAAAACACAACGTAACAAAGCGTAATTCGTGGAATGGATAAAACAGAACAAAATTAAAGAAAAACATTTGTGTGCACGTCAATGTGTGTTTATTCGCAAATTGATTTCGGAATGTAACAATCAGTGTATCGTCAATAAACCAAATCGTTATATTTTATAGAGTTCGTTAGTCGCTTTTCCGTGTTTTTCGAAGTCCATCACCCGCGCAATTTGCAGCAATCAAACATGCATTTCTGGGTTATAATAAAAATATTTCACAGAACTTTAATATTTTGTACATTTATATACGAACTTTGTATTGAACGATCACAATGGCAGCGCCATTTTTATTCTGGTTCAGTGATTTGTATTTGGAAGGATAATGACTAGTGACAGCAATCAGATATTTTTAGTAAAAGAATAACGAAAATTTACCATCACACTGATTGTTGTCTCTATAGCAACATTTTAATCGCTAAAGAGGGCAAATACATTTTTGAGGTGTTCATGCCTAAGTCTTAGCATTAGCAGCGTATTCCTAATTCCTGGTTTTACTTATGATTATGATAATGGAGGGGACGATTGATTACAACAGTTCTAATACCCACATGAATACATAAGTGGTAATCGGAGGGCTGATGCCCTTATAGTAGACAGGGCGGTAACTACTGACGGGGATACCGCATCTCTTCACAATCGGAAAAGAAAACATAAAAGTTCTTAATGAGTCCTATTAATTATACCTTATTTTTCTTCATAGGGATTCTTAAATAATGAGGGTATGGTAGTAAACTTCGCATGTATTTAGTGATCTTTCGGCAGTCAGAAACGTTCGACAGCACTGGCGATCCTCGACCAATTTCGAATATTGTTATATACTACTTTTTTCGTCAGCTGACAGCTCTCTTTCTCGCCGAATTGCCCTTCATGTTGAGTTGTATAATTTTATTATGCTTGTAAGTTAACTATATCTAACAAGACTTTAAATTAATGACGACTAAGTATTATTTTGTCAAATAGAAATATTTCAGGATAATTCCGACAAGTATATTACGTGAACTACAGAAGATAAGCTCAACGGAAACGCTATAGTACGTCATGACTCATAGCAACGTAGCTCTAGTATACTGCACCTGTATGCAATATAAATCACGACACGAGATTGCACATTCCCTCAACTTAATTTTTCCTGAAGCTGTATTTTAATATCACAATAATTTGCACAGAAGACGCTTTTGCCTTCGAAGAGTAAATCGTGGACGCTAAAATTTAAGTTACATGGGATGCGGCCGGAATATTGATTGGTGATCATTAGTGGCCACCATGCGCATTTCCGTGGACTTTAGACACGGGTTCCCTCTGATTATGGATTAGGCTATAATTGACCGTGCTGCTCACGTGTATCGGTAAACTATAAGTACCTTTTAGTACGGTATAAAGATCGTTCAGGATTTCAAGTTTTCTTGTTATAGTTTTTTTTACCTTTAAGAAAAAGTAGTAAATAATATCTACTAATCACATACAGAGGTGATATAATGGAATTCCATTCCCTATATAAAACATTACTTTGTTTGTTTTTATAACATACTAGCCCGCAACCATATAGTGCATTATGATTAATTTTATCACAGCACACAGAGATTGCAAGTACCCAATATAAATCAAGACGCGGGATTGCACATTCTCGCAACATAATCTCACCTGCAGTGTTGTATTGCTGGTTTAATACTCCATGATATATTAATGCAATTTACTGGACTCCAAATGAAGTTGTTTTAAAAGCGAAACATTTGATTTTGATGCTATTTTGTGTTATTATTTAGAAACCATATCATTAATTCTTCTGTGGGTGTGTATGTCACTGAACTCTTCCGAAACGGCTGGACCATTTTTTATGAAATTCTATGTGTGTCTTCAGGTGGATGCGAGAATGGTTTAGATTCTCAATTGGACCCATCAGGTGGCACTGAAATCGGATGCAGAGCTGATATTTCTGAACTTGGATCCAGTAGAACCTGGCATACTTTTTGCAAAAAATACTTCTAGATTTTTTTTCAGAGCGGGAAGACGTCCGGTGAGCCCACTAGTATTTTATATATTATTAAGCTATACTTATAGAATTTCAGTTTATTGGTACAAACATTATGCTTCAATCGGGAGACCTGTTTCTAGCGTGAAAAAACTGTTGGAAAGGGGTACTGTTGTTGAATCACTTGCATGTAATATTTGTCTTAAGGAATAACAATGCTTCTGCTATTTACTTCAGGTGGATCTCTTGTTCCAATCGATATGAAATTGGTGATTCATGTGCGGTAGTGACCATTTATATCCTGTGGACTGTTGGCTCGTTACCTGCATTAATTTCATAAAAACTCATATATATTTGAGAGTACGTTACGTATGTCGATACAGCAAGTAGTTTTACGAATTTAGGCAAAAAATTACTACTATAAACAGTAATTCGTCTTGGTTAAAGTTGTGAACGTAATAGATTAACTAATAAAAGTCATATGTTAAATAAATAAGTTAAAAGTGAGAAGCCAACTAATATAAATGATAAAAGGGTACGGAAAGGCCAAACAAGCTTCATATTTTCCGGAAGCAGTCGCTAGGTCATGAAGATTCGCATCATTGACCTTCAGACAAAGTTTTCCGTTGTTGATATTATGGAAGAGGATTTGTACTTAATTTTATAAAACTTGATAATCAGCACCGTAAATAACTTACATGACTTCAAGCAATAATAATAAAACCATGCCTTAGTATAATCTGAACTCATAAGCTATGCTATATATGTATAGTTAGCTCTGAAGTTACGTTAAAACTAGTATTTAATAAGCTACGTGTTCTCAAACAACAAATATATCAATTTGATTCTTAATTATTTAATTAAGCCGAAGTGATGAGAATCGTAATTTCAAATAACATTCATATTACGTACTTTAAAACTTACATTGGTTTTGATATTAAATGTTCTCAACATCTTAGACTTTCAAAATTAATCTCGTTAAATTTTGAAAGGCTAGGTATCGCTTCTAATAATATAAAGGCGCAAAGTTAAGGAGGAGTAGAGAATAGCTGATCTGTAATATTGCTTAATTACGCTCTCGAACTTAGCGCCGAAATTTGAAATAAAGGGCGTATTGTTAGGCAAATAATAAATATTACTTGCCTCTTTTATATAATGTTACTCATCTTCAATGGAACAAGATTTTGCCTAAGGTTACTAAAAACTTGTAAAGTCGTATAACCGAGTAAAAATTATTAACAATTGCATAAAAATACATATTCTGGCCGAATGTACGTATCAAAATATGTATATAAGCAATGGTACTGATCGTTTTGAACTAGTAGTCTGGATTTGATTCTAAGATGCAACTTTTGATTATACAAAGACACGTGTGTGTTAGAAATTAATTGTTGTGCTAGTACTCCTGGCTTGTCTCTTCACGGTCTTGGAAGACATAGAGCTTATTATGCTCCAACACATTATTGTACAGAAGCAAGTTACTGGCTAGCCCGTCACTTATCAAATTGCTCGTAGTATCTCCTACAAAGTGTAATGACTGCCATTTATCAATAATAACCAGGCTCTATTGCTTACGGTAGTTTCGAGTGCACGGAAGTGTGCAGGAAATTTAGGCGTTGGCAAGTACCTATTTAACTCAATTTTTTTAATTTTGTCTGTCACTTATGATACCTACAACGCTATGTGGTCATATGCTCACTGTCGATGTACATATTTTTGCTTTAAAGCACCAATTTAGCAGATTTGTAGCGCGTAAGATCGATTTAGTTTTTGAGTCATCCTATCATAGTCATCAAGAGAAGTGAGGCGACTTCAGACATAAATCTTGTTTTGTTTGGAGTTGGTTGCAGGTATCTACAAACGGGAGTGGCCGCTGATTATCAGATCGGTAGTCCTTATGACGGTAAAAGAATGATGGACGTTAAGTAATAAAACAGTCATAGGTTGGTGATGATATAACTATAGCAAAGTGCTGATTTTATTGGCAGAAACTAAATTATTATTCTCTTAATTCCGATCATTCCCGATAATTAAAGAATACCTTTCAATTTAATACTTTAAAATTTTATCAGACAGGTAATTTCAAATACAATTAGTTTCAATTTTATTGTTTGGGAATTCTAAGTTCTATTTATAACTTTCTTTCTTTGAAGATCCTTGTGAATTGCTTTTAATATGTTCTTGTATATTTTAATCTGAAATGGTTACTTTTATCATTTATTTATGGTTACGAGCGTTCATTCATTATATGGAACAGTTAGCAGTGCATATATTAAGATAAAGATAATTACGGCGAATTTATGTCGGAACCGGATTCATTAAAAATACCACTTATTCTTTTACAACCTATTATAGATAATTAACAAGGTGATTTGAAATGTACTGAATATATGGCGTACATTACGAGTATATTAAAGGCTGGTTATTGGCCTTCTGAAAATTATGTTACGTAATTTTGATTACATTCGATATCTAAGCATCGTTATATAGACTAATGCTATTAAGCTTCGTTTTAAGAATTATTTTTATGTACAGCTTTTTACTAACGTAATACTGTGTTGTCTATTGTCTACGTTTTATTGATAGAACCTATAAGTAGTTGAGTTATTTATGTATACTAAGATGAGACTGAAATTGAATGCGTAAGGTTTTGAATAAAAATTTTAAATTTTTCTAGAGTTCAGAGTAAGGTGTTGCTAAATCCGTCACAAATCCTGTTCAGTACGCTATTGCTACCGACTTATAAGCTTTCTACTTTTTACTATTCGTTTATAATCCGCGTACTTCATAACAATATACGCTGCAGAGATGGCTTTGCTTAAAAGCTTTTTAAAAGCTTTGGTTTCATAGGGACCGAAAGCTTAGTTGAACATAGATGTAGTAATTTTTAAGGGAATTTAATTTTCTCTTCTGAAAAGAAGCAAATGTCTGCCTGAAAATACAAAGCAAAAATCTTGCTTATTGTTTATTTTTAATTCTAAAAGCTTTCGGAGACACCGAGGGAAGAGGATAAGGTTAATTAGGCATCGTTTGTGCTTATTTCGCATTACAAAAATGTTAGGAGCGCTGACTTAAAATAATGTTATGACTAGAAAGAAAGTCATTTAATTACTATGTACTTGGAATATTTTTGCGTTCTTATTTACAAGATAACCTTGTTTTAAAAACTGAGTCTTCAATCAAATTCTATACAACAAATTTCATAAGAAAATAGTCCATAGGTTTTTTATATAATATCTCGTAACTTACTACTTGACTTTATTTTAAAGCCATGTAAATTGTAGGACGCTCATCTCTGGTGATGCTACCATCACATTCGTTTCTACGCTATAGCAGCAATGTAACGTGGTTTTAAAGGTAATAAGGCTAATTCACTTTTTCATGTGTAGTGATGGTCGTAGTCTTATTACAGGTATAAATATTTTCAAAATTTTATTTTACTTCACTAATTATATTGAATAGATATTCGATGTATTTAAAATGGTGTCATCGCAAGACGTCTGGAAGTTATAAAACATGAAAATTGGCGATCATTAAAGGAATTTGTTTTATTATACGCCAATTATATGTATATGCAGTAAAGTAAATAAAGCCAGAATTTTGTTATACACATATTTTTCATTATTCTAATTGCAGTTTATATAGACTACAATAATCGCCGCCCTCATAATCCGCCGTAAAGCATTACTTGTGTTTCGGCTGGAGAGGTGCGGTTGCCGGCTACACTTTGAAGCGAGGCGACCATCTTAGTCCTCCGGAGTAACAACGTATCTATGTTCGAGCCCAGATAGAATTTTGGCCATATTTGTGACGTTTATGGGCTGCGACTACTTACCATCAGGTGGCTTGCATGTTCGTTTGGTACTCTTTTCACATTAAAAAAAACCTATAAATACAAAACAAAAATATATAAATATAAGTGTCATGCTGTTTTCCATCACGGCATACGAGTCGGCCTTACGTCTAAGGGGCGTCATTAAATATTTCGCATCAAAAAAATTTTAACAAATAAATACTAAAGTCGTGGATATTCAAATTACAACTATTATTTCCCTTAAACGGCAGGAAAATATTATTTATTACCTGAACTTTTCTTCATTATACGAACCCTTCATTTGTTCCAGTATTTACCTCTCGCACAATATGTAAATACAAAGTTTCAAATTTCCGCACGCTTGTTTATGAAAGCTCACCAATTCGTTACTTTATTTGTGTAATAAAGCTCGAACGGGCACCGCCTGTGTATATTGGGATATAAATTACCTTTAATTTAGGTGAACGATCCAGGAAATATGATGATGTGAAGTTTTCATCGAGCTTTAATAAAATAGGCGAGAGTGGGCGCGCCACGCTGTCTGTCAAACTGTGTGTGCGTTCTTGTTACGATTTGATACCTGGTAATGACATATTCAACGCTAGCTGTTGCCGCGATTTCCTCTTCATAGTACTTTCATTTCAGAAATTGACCATTTAAATTACATTTCCAATTATTTTTTTATTACTTTTAATTGAAAAATACTGGTGGATTGGTTTTGAAATATAATGTATTAATCCTTAAGTTTATAACTGTGACTTTAAGTAGTAGCGTGAAGATGTTTTGAAATAAAATTAAAGAATTAAAAAAATGTTCTGACTAATCTGTAAAAATGTTTCTAAACAGACATATCATAGTGTACAAAAATATAGGAGAAGAAGTATTTGTTCTTCTATTTTTACTCCATTATATACAACCCTTGTGTAAATTATCTTTAAAAAAAAATTCGTATCTGTGAACATGTTTTACAGTCTTGTTTCAGAGGATAACTTAACAAGTGTAGTGTAGTTATGTATGTTAGGATTATAGTTAAACGTTTTAGGAATGCTTTCGTTGGCCACAAATACAGGTATGAATCAATAGTAATATAAGTTATCGAAATTACAGGAAAAGCACAGGGACTTTAATATTTTGTATTAAGATTGCAATGGAAATTGTTATAACTGAAGCAATGGATTGCCAGCTAAACTTAGAAGCAAGGCGACAATTTTAGTCTTTAGTCAGAATTTAAGTCCTGTTTAAGTCCACGAACATCCACGTTCAAGGATGTTCGTGGACTGCTGAGCTTATTTAAGAGCAAGTGGCATACAATGGTATTTTGTCACTCTTCTCATATAAAAAACGAATCATTTTTATTTGTAAGTAGCTTGTAGTTTTTCAGTCCTGAAATATCGCAATCGCAACAAAACATAATGATCCATGTGTATCTCTGTCGCGAAACTATGCCTGTGGGAATCGAGAGTAATAAAAATTCCGGCACGCGTTACCACTGCGCTTCCGAGAAAGTAATCCGCGAAGAAATACGGATGCTACCTACTGGTTACACATTTGTAACTGGGAAATCTCCATTTTTCTTTGACTAGCAGTCGTTTCAAAAGCCACTGACTCCCTTGCGAGTCGTCTGGAGGCGACACTCATAAAAATTCGCCGCGCGGAAGTTTCGCTCTAACGTGTCATGCCACGGCGAAAGCGAGGATTCGTTATAATATTATTTAAAAGACAGCTTTAAGGCAATCCAAGAGGTTCGGAATCGTAACATATTTCAAAGATCGCGAGTTAGTCTGATTTATAAGAATGGGATAGGCACATTTCGCCTATTGGCATTTTTATCGCCTTATTATTTTACTACTTGAACGGTTATGGCAGAATAATTTATGAAACTTGATAGAAATGATTCAAGTTAAAGAATTTTCTTAGGATGGTGGTCTAAAATATTTTATGTTATGTTATGTTTTTTTTGGATAATTATCATACATCAACATGTGTTGTTATAAATTTTTGGACTTTGAGACACTTTCTAAACCTACAGACATAAAATGACAATATTTTATAGAAAGAAAGGGTATAAATCTAATTAAAATGTAAAATGAAAACTTGTACTAGTTTTATACTAACAATTAACCTTATACAAAGGCGGTTCGCGTAGATTTCTCTTGAAATAATCATCAGTAGATTTTTCTCAAAGCCTGTAAAAGTGTTAAAGTTTGCCTGCGCTCCTTAATTTATTTTAGTACTTCCGGGTACTTTTTCCAATTCCATTTTCCGGCTAAAATAAAGACAACTTGACTAGTGTCTTGGAAATTTCCTCACTCACTCGCCAAATTTTAATGAGGCAATGTCGTCTCGATATTTCCTTAAATTCAAGCTAAAGCAGTAAGTTACAACGAATTTATTACCTGATTTTGCAACAAATATTCAACAGCAAAGATTTATTATGGGAAAATTAATTATGTACCTGCTTAAACGTAATAAATCTTATTTACTACATTATAATTTAAGATCTAATTGAACATTGTTTATTGCTACTTTTTGGTGTGAAATAAGCAATAAATTTGTAGTAACTCTGCGCTATTTCAAATTTAGATTTTGGATTTTACAAAACTGTTTTGCATATTCACGATTTAATGATTATCTTATTTAATACAACAATTTATATAAATACATTTCTTTGTGTGGTATAAAGAGTAAACTGGCTACTACCAATAGTATTTTAAAGGTGGTAGAGCCGTTAGAACTCGCCCGGGGCGGCACCACCACCACCCTCATAACCCACCGTAAAGCAACATGTTCTTCATGTATTGTGTTTCGGTTGGGAAGATTGCCGGATACACATCATTGGAGGCGACCATCTTAGTCCTCAAGAGTAGAAACGCATCCGCGTCCATCCTTAAATAGAACTTTGTTAACTTTGTTAAAAAAGTTAAATTGATAGATTTTTACCGGACATTAATGCCCAGTATATCTAAAAGGTTTAAACAAATATAATTCTGGTATCACTTATAACAGCACTTTATAATATGTATATGCACCTACTTGTTTATCGAAAATAGCAAAAACTCCCACATATTAATATTTCAAGTGATAAAGTTACCCTCTAGTTACAGATATCAGCTTTCTCAAACAGAGAAATGGTATAAGTTTCTCTTTATTATTCCATGGAACTTTATGACATAATATCAATACTAACTTGATATACGCTATATAATGTATACAAATGTAGTAAAACTCTGTTTTTCATTTGGACATACTAATTAGAATGTGGACGTCGGTTGTATAGAGCGGTCAGCGTCGTGCAAAATAAGCGGTCAATATGTGGTTACATCAAATAGTAATGTTACGGAGGAAAAAATACTGATTTCACTCTCTTTTGTCGTATTTTTATTTTACTTACGTAATTTGTGTAGAACTTTATTTATCTAGTCAATGAGAACAAGATATTATGATAAAAATCGTTACGATTTACGATAACGTGACCTCTTTAACAGTAATGTTTTTCTTTTTTTTTTTAAGTAAGAAGAGTAGCAAACAAGCATGCAAACCACCTGAGGTAAGTGGTCGCAGCCCATAGATATCCACGAACAACCACAAACACGACCGTAATCCTATCTGAGGACTAAGATGGTCGCTTCGCTTCGAAGTGTAGGCGGCAACCGCACCTCTAACCGAAACACAAGTAATGCTTTACGGCGGATTATGAGGGCGGCGGTGGTACCTCCCCGCTCGAACTATAGTTCTTCCATCTTTAAACCATTTTATACATACAAATTCAGTAATTACATCATATAGCATACAATGAGAAGTTGAAACAATGGCGAGTAAATATACTCAGTACAAGTCATAAATTTGTAAAGGAGCCAGCATTAAATCGTACTTAATAATGTTAATTTGTATTAGTTTTAAAGAATCATTACAACTACTGTTTTACAAATATCACGTCTCAGAATTTCTTGTACTGCATTGTTAAAAACGAATGATTTTTAATTATAACTATTAATGACTTTTAAAAGAAAGGAAAATAATGCTGTCATTGTATAAGAATTTCGTATGGCATCACATCCTTAAAAGTATGTTCTGATATAAATCAAAGCAAATTTAAAGTAAGCCGATATAAGCAATTGATACTAAGGCTTCAGATCTATGTTGATAAATATTTCGAAGAAAGCTGAATTAGGGAAAGGTAGAATTCTTCTGATATCTATTTTTAAAGAGCAGCTTCAATGTTTAATTATAATCTGTAGGTAAAATTTGATGCAGTATTAGCATCACTTAAGCGTTGATAAAAATGTTTTGACATATTTGTTATTATATTCAATGTTAAACATACAATATTCGAATATTACATTTGATTGTTGGTACGAGAATACTTGTACTTTTATATATACATATATCTATATATGAGATATAATATATATGATGTGGAATATAATGGTATCAATTTTTGTGTTATATACATATGTTTGGTTTATTAAACTATGTATGTACTCCTTCGCCCCCTCCATATCTCTTTTTATTCTTTTTACGCAAAGGTGGCCTGGAAGAGATCGCTAACAGCGATAAGACCACCTTTTATTTACACTTCTATTTTTTGTTGTTATTACTCTTATGTATTTTTTCTTGGTGTACAGTAAAGCACATTTGTATTGTATTCTATTGTATTTAAGTCGTATCAAAGTGCAACGACAACTATTGGTAGGCACGTACTTTCATGCGATTAAGTTAGCACATTGAAGTGGCGTGGTCAACCGGTAACCGTACTACCGGATGCTTTGGTGCATAGCTCTTATGTAACTCAGCTCTGTCAAGCCAAGTCGAGTAAAGCGTGGCAAGTACTATTGTAGCAAGTAGCAAAGTACCTACATTGAATATACGTGAAGCAAGTAAGCACACGGAACTAACGTGGTTAACTCGAGACCGCAAGGCTACGGAACATAGGTCTTCTGAAGATAGTGTTGTGCTTTCACTGAAGAGGTTGTGTTAAAATGAATTAATACAACAAGGAAAGTGTTATATGTAAATATAGGTGATTAGGGTTTTCATATAAGGACTGTAATAGATTTGGTGTAATTAGGCATAAAAATATGTTGTTATAAATTAAATCGATAAAAGATTAAATAGGTGCCTTCGGTTATATAATGCAAGCCATTATACGAAATACAGCCTTCGAGGGCATAGATAGGAACCACATCCTCCATGTTCTTCCGTCGAACTAAAAGCGAGGTCCATGGCATGATTAGCTCTGAATATAAGGACGCTCTCGCTCGACCGATCACGCCACTCGCGTGACGTCACGTCACCAAGCAAAGCTAGGTGCCCTGTAACAATAAATTGTTCGTTTTTTTGTTTTGTAAAATTTAAGTAACAAATAAGAAGTAGTGAATAAGTGGTCATTGTCGTTCAAATATATGTGTGAGCAACTCCATATGGAATAGCAGTATCAACCAAAGTCAATTTTTAGGTGCGTTGCGTCTCCTGAGGACTGTCGTTCTTGCCCCATGTATAAGTCACTTGGCAACCACATTTTTCTTCCGACGCGTAAGAATTACTTCTCGCCAGAAACCCGTGTAGGAATGGTATATCTTCAGTCGAACTTATATATTTTGCCTAGAAATATACACGGAGGAGCACGGCGTTGTAAGCTCCATGTCTCGTTTAATTAAGAAGAAGATATTGTAAAACGGGTTGCAGTCAATAACTTTGTAAATCATGCAACGAATACAGTCACAACCTTACCAATCTTCCACAAAAGTTCGGAGTTCGATTCTTGCTCAGATTTAAGTATAATCTCGAACTAGGTACTATTTTACTTTTCTTCGAATATGTAGGTATCAGAATATTGTGACTATAATAAGTACTTAAAGAATACTTCATTAAAATACGCTTTTATATAGCTTTTATCGTCAAGGATTGATGGGATTTAAGTTTAAATTTTTTACATTCGTGATGGACGAATTTAAAAAATGTAGACGATTTTTCACCGTAAATGTTCCTACAGTGTGAAAATGAACCGCTTTTGAGCGATCCATTATAAATTGCCAGTTGCGGCCGCGTACACAATTGACGCGGCGAGCCGTGTCATAGTACAACAAATGGAACTTACATGCTGAAGCCCTCACAAATCAACTATATTTATTGCAAATCGTGTGACGTCTATATAACGTCATGAATGAAAACACACACGGGGGATTCGATGTTTGAATCCCTGACATGGACATTGAATAAAAGAAGTTATATACTAGAAATTAATTCTCATATACTTTATCGATGGAGGAAAACATTGTGAGGAAACGTGTATGCCTGCAGGTTCTTTAAAATTCCCAAACGCTTGTTAAGTTTATCGATGTACATATTTTCGTGTGACTGTGGGTCAACTCTGTCAGTGAGTTAGTAATGGTTTGTGCCGCAAAAGATAAACAAGTTGTAACATAACAATATTGTTTATCTTTTGTAGGTGCTCAAAAATTCCAAATAAGGTTATTTTAGTATCAATTTTCTTGAGCGTACAATTTTGTTGCAGAAGTTTCTAAAATCATCGATTTAGTCAAGAAAATTAGAAGATTATTAAGTTGATACCAGTATCTTAAGTAGTCATCACAATCAATCGAAGATCTATAAGCACTTTAAAACAGGATGAAAGAACTTCTAATCTTTCCTGTGAAATTATGTATATTAAGTTTGGTCTTAGATGCGTTGCTTGTAATGAAAATTATTTTCAGGCATGTGACACTATACATATAAAGAATGTATAGATTACGTCATGTTAGACCTACAGCATAAGTAGGTGTAAAGTGCATTGTTAGGTGTGAATATTATAATAAATCGAAGTGACTTCTGCGACGCAAAACTTGCGAAAAGAAATGAAATACGAAACAATATCCAATGTAGCTAGTATTCTGAAAAATATATTTGTAGCTTATCAGAGTTTTCACAACGGCTATGCATTAATAAAAATGTACGTAAGCCTTGAGGAAAACGTTTGAAGTGCTGTATTTTTACTGACAAAAAGAAAGCGATCCATAAAAATGATAGCCCGCGAATATCTATAAACGCGGGCAGCAAGCGTATTGATACTTAACCGCGCGTAATATTTGGCATTTTCACCAAATTTGCATCATCATTTTGTGCCAAATGTCGAATACGATTCCCCTTGTAGGCATGAAGGTCTATTTCCATTTTGAAATGTCGGCCAGAAGCTGGGCTCAAGTGCGCTCCCGGAATATTTGAATATTTTAACATCGAACAACTGTCACTAAAATTGATTATAAATTCAATTCTAAGCAAAAAATGTATCTAATGTTAAACAGTTTCAAGGTTAATTTTAACTGTATACATCTTAAGTTTTAAAAACATTACTTGGACGTAAGCCATACAAGCGTGCTTGGCCACGTGGCTCGTATAGTGGTAGTGAACGATCGATAAAATGAAGGAATATAATAATTGCGTGGTCAGTAGTTGGAAGACTGACGTCTGGTGGCAAAACGTTAAGTGGGTTTACTTCTTCGAAAAACATACTAGGCACGTTCTCGCCTGCTATCAATGTAAACCTAGTTATAAGGCCTATATAATAAACATTCGTTTGAGAGGTTTTATAATAACGCATAATAATAATTATAATGCATTAATACGCATTGGGGCAGCGTGGTGGAATATGTTTAATGCTTTTGTCTAATTGTGGAGAGAGATCTGTACTTCTGCGTGTATCAAAGATAGCAGTCTAATGGATGAGATGCGTGCATAACATTATGGGCTGGACACCCCTGAGTTAGTTATATTAAACAAAATTAAATCGATAAAATAGTCTGAAGTAGTTATAAATAAGTGCATATATTTTAATTTCCATTTACAATAAGACAGTAGTGTGGCGGCTGGCGCAGTGGTTGTATTGCAGCTTTAATGCACTGCGGTTTGGATTCGGTCCACATGGGGAGGTCACCATAAAAGTGGTCGAGACGCGTCGGTGTTTCTCTGCAAATTGTTTTCAGCTAACAAACGTACTCGCAATTCTGAATAAAAAGGAAATTCTAAATAGAAACTAATTCTTACTTGCATTCTGGGCAGAGTTAAATGCGTACTTTAATCCTAACGTATAACGATGCAATACGATTCGTTTGCTGTATTCAAATTTTATTATTTATGTCTTGCTTTTGTACCGATTTTTTTTCGGTTGTTATGTATTAAAATTCTTATACTTTTGTATATTTCTCTCATATTTTATAAAAGCTAAACGTTTGTTTATTTTTTATTAAAGCAAAAAAGTACTAAATTAAGTATATTGGCAATTTTGTACTAGACTTCCAGTACTTTTGGCTTCATAATAGGCCATTTATTATCACGCTAATGGCTATTAATCGTCTTGGACCAGAAACTTGACCAACATTATTATTTATATGTATAATCCTAATTATAACCAACATTTTTCAAATTACTTATTGCTATACAGTTTTTAGTAAGCGTGTAAGCACTGATTTTAAGCTAGTACGTAATTTTAAATGATGACATTACATTAAATTATCACTGTCAAATTAAATATGAAGATCTATAAATATCTCCTAAAAGTATAATTAAAAGACTATTATATTTTTTAACATGGACTTATAAAATAAATTATATGGATTTATAAAATAAATATTATACAAATTTACCAATCACATATAAATCTGTCCGTATATATGTATATGGTCAGGACCGACGCATAACGCAAACGCCGAAATAGAGAGACATAAAATTATGATACCATCGTTCACCCATCTAAATACTGACCGGACATGACGATGCTTAACTTTGTTGATCATTTATGATGTACGCTAGCCTGAGGTTATGAGAACTGCGATGCTATGCGTTATTACAGCGTTTACGTCAAATTTATTGCCTCTCCCTCAAATTTGTTTTATGCACCGGGTAATATGAAATTTTCAAGTACCATAATACCTGTATTACGTGACATGAAAATGTTTTTAATAAAAAGTTGCACAATAGCGGTATAGCGCTATTTTAGCCGTTAGTATTCATGATCAAATATAATTTTGTAATTTAAATAGATCTAGCATGAGTCTTAGGCTTTTTTTTTAATTTTAGGCTTCACGCTTTTACTGTAGAATAAGTTTTAGCTAGGTAAGGTACAATAAAATTGTTACGAAACAAGCTTAGTTTTCAAATAATGTCTTATAATATTTACGTATAGTAGAACAATAAAATTTCTAGCGTGAAGCAATTCATGCACATCGTCGGGTGGGTGTGGCTGGCGGCTTACTTACATGTGAAGTAATCATGTTAGTTCTCAGGAGTAGCAACGTATCAGTAAACGACTTCGAGTAGTTCAAACTGTAGTTCACATATCGCTACTTTAAAACAAAAGGGTCACAAATCAAAATATTCAGAATCCTTTTTATTGTAAAAATTCAAATTTTGTCGGTTACATATCCGAATAAACCATTAAAAACAGAATAAAAATATCTTTCTAGTAGTGTATAACACCTTTTATCAGTTTTAAAATTACAGAGCAATTATACAAGAACTATTTTTGAAAACTTTAAATGGCTCTCCTGTAAAATTCGGTCTATTCGCGTTGTGGACCTTTTCTTTTGAAGTAGCGATATGCGTTGCTATCGTTGAGTTCTATATGATTACATATTTATGGGCGGTGTAACCTTTGTTCCTGTAATAGTCACCTAAGCCATCATTACAATAGAAAACGAATGATATTTATTTTAACGAAATGAATATAGTCCCAATGAATTCGCAATTGAATTGCGTAGCGTAGATCTATGCAATGAACAGACGCTACGAGAATCATCATAGCATCAGTTACAATCAATGTGTAACACCTGGTATAATAGCTGTATGTTAAAGTTTTACTAAAGAATTGTTAATCATCATCAGCCCACAATAGTCCATTGCTGGACATAGGCCTCTCCAACGGCACGCCACAGAGCTCGATTTTCAGCTTAGGTGTAGGGGTGCTAACAATTATTAATGACAGTGTATGTAAATTATGTCATTATTTTTATTACTTTTTGTCAGGTAATATTTGCTTCAAGCAGATGTACATTGTATATACGTACATCGACATCAAAAGTGAAAAAGAATGAATAAAACTTTAGTGATGAACTTTGTAAATGAAATTTACAGTTTCCTGGATATCGGATTTATTACGAGTACAATAAAGCATAAAATCGTGGGTTACAGGTATGTGCATTCCTCAACCTGTCCGCTGACATCTGAGTATGTTATAATACTACTCGTATTTCTAGGATTTCAAGAATATTTTAGAATCGTACACGAATAGCTCAAGTATTTCAATGTACAGTATATTTTATTACTAAACAAGACAGATTAAATAATAATGAAAAGCAAATCCACAGCTACATTCCTAACTTTAAAATGTAATTTTGTATAGTGTATGCAAAATGCTATCAAAAAAATTCAACACCCAATATCTGCCCTATTCTAAAAAATTACGTTGACATAAAGTTTTTTTATGAAATTGGATTAGCCTACCCTATTCTAAAAACTCTGACGTCCAAAAATATCTGTTAGCGTCCCCAAGCAGGCCTTTTCTACGTTTACGAATACGTTTAAAGTATTCCTTAAAGCAAATGGCAAACACGTTATTTAATTAGGATGTTAAAATGCCTCATAAAAGTAATATTGCATTACTGCTCTTTTTAAAATAGAAATACTAGTAATATTGCTACTTTAAAGCGTTATTTATTTGATCGAAGTACCAAAGCCGAACCAAGAGAAATACAACAGTATATTTTAATTATTCTAACAATGTGTACCTACTGAAGTTTACAGGTAGATTCTAGTTTATAAA
The DNA here is from genome assembly GCA_018251015.1 of Phocides pigmalion okeechobee. Taxonomy (NCBI): domain Eukaryota; kingdom Metazoa; phylum Arthropoda; class Insecta; order Lepidoptera; family Hesperiidae; genus Phocides; species Phocides pigmalion. The sequence continues at coordinate 34,587 of DWON01000115.1, forward strand.
TTAGTTTGTACCTTTGTCAAAACATCTAAGTTCCCGTAGCGAAACTATTAATTCAAGTTTGAGAGTATTATAATTAAACGAAATGTACCCCTCGGTAACAATTAAATTCACTTTACGGCGTGTAATAGTGTCTTGCTTTTGGTTAACATCAATCCATTACTGTCCCACTCCTGGGCCCAGGTATCTTCACAAAATGAAAAGGGTTAGGCGATTGGATGATCGATTCACGTAAATTTGAGAACTTTAGGGAGAATTTTCAGGCATGCAGGCCTCACGACGATTTCCTTCATCGTTATAGCAAATGATGATAAAATTCGCATAAGCACCTAGTTTGCAAAAATCAGAGCAGCGTGCCTGAAATTCTAGTGCCTGAAACTTTACGCCACTTTAAGGAGACGGAATCTTATCTTTAGGGTATCAAGATTTAAGCTGATTATTTAATAAGGAGCAATAACTATAATTAATTTCGAATTCGTGTCTATGTATCTAGTTAAAGCAGTTAAATCGATAATTGACAAAATATCCGCAATACGTCGGTACGAAAACAACGGGTCTATTGACCAAATTTAATGGCTTGACACTTTATGAAGTTGAATTTCTTTTACCCCTGTCTTGATTTACTATTAGACCCTAGTCATGATTATCATCTGATCTCTCAAGAGACTATGAACTCGTGTATTTTGCAGCTGATTGCAACTGTAATTTCGTTAACTGCATTGAAAATGTAATCTGAGAATCTGGTAATTACTTTATAATCCCAGATATACAATACAAATATATTTATTTGTTTTTAGTTTATAAAACATAAAAATAGTAGTTCTGTAAACAATGCGCTCGTTGCTCATTGTTCGTGGAGTTGGATCCTTTTGTTTGTTCCTTGTTTACTTTTAGTTACGCCGCGTAATGCAATCTGGGATCCAGATTATAACTTGTACCTACAAATTGTAGAATAAATATTTATTATGCTACTTTATTATTTATTTGAAATGTAAAGCCTGTTATAACTGTATTACTACCATAACGTGCACTGTACCATACGTGCGTACGGTTGTGTCAGTTCCGTTTTAAATTAATTCCCTTTCATTGTTATTATTATCAGACTAGGCCGTCAATGTAATGAAACCTATAGATTAAATCATTGATTATATTATTAACGATATTATACCACAACCAAGCTATATATCAATCGTACACCCTGAACTCTGCATATAAAAAACAATACTTTTTTTTGTTATAGTAATTTACATATTTATTTAACGGTCGACGCCTCTTACATTGGTAACTAGAGACTCAGCTTCTGACTTTTGTTTTATGATCAAATTATTATGTAATATCTACTTGTGTGATAGCGCTTCCCTATTACGGTTTCAAGGGTGCAAGTGTTCAACATACTTTCGTAAATTGGTAAGACTGTTAATCGTTTTCCCCATAACATAGTAAGTATAACATGAAATAAAACTTTAAGTGTATTATGTTTTAAACCTAATAGTATAACCAGTTGTGCGTCAATAAAAGTATAGCCTTGTGTTTAAATTTATTTTAAAATAAATCTTAGTAGACTGCCGTAAATAAACTATTTCGTACACCCAGCGTCATTGTAGATTCACGTTCTATTATTCAAAGTTATAGTTTCTACGTCTCTAGTTGGAACTTTGTGTGAATTGTTAAATTCCATTCCTGTAAAGCTATTCTGTTCCTCGGGCGTCCCTACTTCGTAACTAGAAATTAATAATGTATGTCTGGAGACTTTGTGTATATAGTCAGCTTATTAGTGCCAAGGGGAGACAGGCTAAGCATGCAGGCTTTGCTATGATTTATATTATTGATTAAAGTTGCCTCCATTTTCATGGGTCAAACGATGGTAAAATATAGCCTATGTATTTTATTCATCAGCTCGTTAGCATTTTTAGGTCAGCTATTAAACGTCTTTTAGTTGCATGGTATAGTTGGGAAGGTGTGAGTCGAAGCATCGGATATTAACATTATTCTAAAATACATCAATGTTACAACTAACTAACACTACCAATAGATATTTAAATATACAGATTACTTCCAAAAATTCATCCTATTACATCTAAAAATGCTTTACCAAAAAATCTATCGGGTTTATTTAAGATTTACCATATACATATATACCATACTATAATTTTTCATGACTTGACAGTTGAAGTTGGATAGGGAGAAATAAAACTTTAATGACTATAAAAGCAACGATTTTTTAAATAAAATTACATATGTATAAATGAAAGAGAATATAGGAATACTTTAAAGAGTTCAAAACCTTACTCGATCCTACAAATAATAAACATAATTGTCTTCAAGGGTTTTATTTCAATCCTTAGTAACATTAATATTGCGTTATCTGTACCGAATTTATTTTTCTTAATTTCACATTTGGCAGAATCCTTAAAAACTGAAAGAGGCTGCTTAGTTGACACTCAAAAACGTCGATGAGAATTCGCTAAAATGAAAATTAGGGGCTAACTATGCAAGTACTGACCGCGAAATGTGTCGGTTAATTTCAGAGAACATTTTCAATTTGCTAGTTCTATGAAGCTATGGTAGCTTCAGGACGAGGTACCTATCCGCTTATTAATTATGGACGGCAGCTTGACATCTAATTCAGTTAAGAAGCAATTAAGGACAGCTTACACCCTGAGTGGACACCGGGAGACTCGTAAATATGAATTATATTTTTTTAATTACGTTCTTGGGTTGCAACTTCGTTAACTGTTCCATTTACCTAAGTTTGTGTCGTTTATTTTTACAATTACATAAAAGTTCAACGTTTTCTGTTTGTTTTTCTTTATCACGAATAGGACTAATTTAATCTATCCCAAATTTTGTACAGAGAATGCCTGTACGTCTGGCCTCATTATAAACTATACATTTTTACGCTGTATTTTCTTGAAACTGAGAAATAACCAAAAAAAAAAATATTTCCTTAACTACTTAACTCGCCTATTTAATCTGTTAGATTGTGTATTGCTATATAGTTTATAGCAAACGTTAAAGTTCAATTTACGGCAAGTTAAAGGTAGTAAATAATAAAAAAGTTATTGCTTTAATGGTTTATATGTTAAAAAAATTTAGATAGATTAAAATTAAAAGATAGATAAAACTGTATGAAAATAGAAATTTTAATTAATTATTTTTTGCAACCCATAAACATCCACGTACAACCACAAATACGACTAAAATCCTATCCTAGCTCGAACGTAGATACGTTGCTACTCCTGAGGTCTAAGATGATGATCTCGCTCTAAAGTGTAGCCGGCAACCGCAACTCTCCAACCGAAACACAAATAATGCTTTACTACGGATTATGAGGGCAGCGGTGCTACCTCGCCGGTAGAACTATAGTTCTCCCACCTTGAGTTTACAGTTTATCTTATTCAATAATATGTATTTGTAAACAAACTAACTCTTATTCCAATTTAAATAAAATTAAATAACATTAAGTAGAATACTTCTTATCTAAGAAAAATGGATTTATATAAGTAACCTTACACTTTTAAAGGGCCACTTTATGTAATTAATAACACTTTTTCTATTTCAGAAAGTGGTAAAAAATTCATAGACAGTAGGTATCCAGTGGTTAAAATTCAGTTCGTAATAAAATATGAATAGTCTATTCAATATCTAAGCAGGACTGATTTGAATTATTCACGTTGACCGTGCAATGGTCAGAATATTTGAAAGCTATCCACAAACACTGTTTCTTTAATTAGATATTTCATTTCTACATAGTTGTAAATTAAGTAATAAATATTAGCACGTATATTTCGTGTTTATTTTAAAGGTGGTAATATAGCTCAACCGGAGAAGTACCATCATCCGCAAACATAATCCGCTGTGAAGTAATTTTATGTTTCGGCTACAATGAAGCGGTGACCAATATATTTACATGTGAGTACAAACTTTGTCTTTAGGAGTGGCAACGCATCTGTGATTGACTTCAGTTGGGACTCTTATTCTGTACGACGTTCGTTACAGATGGCCATAAGCGATATTGACTGCTTAGAGCCAGGTAGACTGCAAGTTTTTTGCTACTTGCATTTTGTAACAGTAATCTTTATATTTTTTGCTCTATAAAATTCCGTCGTTCGTTGATGAAATATTTATACTATAACTATACTGACTGACCTCTCGATTTTATAGTTACAGACATTGGTTGATATGCCAGAGGTTGTGGGTTCGATTCCCGCCCATCCCAAATGTTTGTGTGATGACTAACAATGTTCGCTTTGTGATTATATTTAGTGATTGGGGTGTTGATAAAATGCAAAAAACAATATTGACTTAAAAATGTTTATAAGCTTGCTGATCAGTTTTGTACTGATTTTAGAGATCAACTGGATTTATACTAATATTACGGAATGATTATCTTAGAAAAATTCAAGTTGTTGTACATCTATTGTTATCATTTATTAACATTAATGTAACAACATAAAGTATATTGTAAAATAGTTTTAAGTAATATGTAAAACTATTTTTCCTTATAGTAGAAATATAAGATGGCTTTGTTTCTTTCGTGTAAAATCAATACAACAAAAAGTACGTGACATATTAAAATGTAATAATTCATTTCGTCAACGGAAATATTAATAAATATACGTCACGATATCGATGTATTTATTACCTTGTAACTTGGTATAATTTCAGTACATTTTCGTCTACTACTTTTTGTCAAATTCCTCGCTAAAGCCCTTACATATTTGCACAGTCCCTAAACAACCAGCACTGCTTTGAATTATTCAGACATACTGCAAGGTGTTTACGGTCAGAATATTGCTCTGTGGGGAGCTTTTCATAAAAACTGTCTTTATAACGAGGTTACATACTTAAAATATAAATTATCTACTCAAAATTTTCCTTGCTTCTGCAATGTATATCAATTTAGCTTTACTCTGTTTTGCTTTTAAACATTAAAAATTGCTTTTTAAACTATTTTTTTATGCCGCAAACCTTTTTTTCTTTGTTGGCCATAGGTTTCTTAGCAGAGCAGGACAAAGTCTGGAGCATATTATAACACATTGATGATGATGAAAGAAGAGACAGGTAAGTGACCAGCCCGTTTCGTTTGTTGTCACAGTTCTTAAGGTATAAGGTTTAAAACAATATGATAGAGCACATAAAATATAATTTACCAACTAATGGTCATCCATCCAACTCTCGACGGAACCCAACATTACTTAACTTTGTTGATCATCATGAGACTTTCTTCGTAGTGTGCTCGCGCGAAAATTTAACATTTTGGTTATTCGTGTATTAAATAGTGCTCGTCATTTTTATTTATGGACTGTAGAAGTAGCAGTGATGGCTGAGAAGTATAGTAGTCGGTCTGCTTTTTTAAAGATCTGGCTTTGAATATTTTATAAGAAGAAATTTATTATTTACTCGACTAATACTTGTATAATGTCTATCATGCATCTCCAAAGCATCGAGGAATATTCCGTAGATCCTTCTTTCAAAGAGCATCAGTAGCCTACAATGGGTTTGCCGTCAGTCTGTTGTTAACTCATATGACATAAGTTGATATCCGCAACTTCATCTCTGCTGTTTATTATAATAACAGAATACCACTTTACTACACCTTACGCCACTTATCTGAAGCTTTAACATACATCGCTTCGTAGTGCTTATAAAATCAAATTTAAGTTAAATATAATATTGAAGAAACTACGAATGTAATTTTGTTTTTACATTAAGAACAAGAGTTCAAGAAGTAAAACTAAAAAATAACAATATTTTAGCGTGATGTTCGTACAATGCCAAATCCATGTAATTACATATTCTGTATTGATAATGTAATTTAAATCTTCACAAATGTTATGCCTGATACTTAATTCGTGTTATTATTAAATTAATACCGTGCTTCTAATTATAAGTTTAAATATAAGTTCTGAAGTATAAAACCTTGTTAGCTATAATAAGCATGGTTTCAAATTCGAAGTACAATATGTTACTTTATAGTATTTATATGTTTAGTTTCTGCTCTAATTCACAATCCACTGCGGTTCAAGATATTAATTTATTTCACAATATTTTGTTGTAATGTATGCTCTGCTTTTGAAATATTGCTGTTATTTTACGTGTAAAATAACAAATTTCGTTTTCTGTTGAATATAGTAAGATTACAGACATATCTTGCGTCATAGGTTTTAGACCTGTTATAGAGGCTTTACGACTCGATCGGGAAGGTACGTTGTGTTTGATAGAATTGTGATTGTTAATTCACTAATAAATGCGACGACCATTTTAATCCCATAGAGACGCAATGCATGTATGATCGACTATAGTATAACAATATTCTATATAGAGTCGTACAGAGTATTGTGGTTTAGAGGTGACTTGATATTTTACCAACATGTGGACTGAACGATCGTTTGTTATTACAGTTGCATAAAAAGAGTAAATACTTATAACAGAAATAGTTACTTTTGGAGAGAACAGTAATAATTAATAAGTTCAGTTAATGTCGAAACTTTGTGTAAATGGATTTTATTAAAGTTATTTATTTAATATGTTGTAACTATCTATATCTCATTTTTCCTTTATGACCATCTCACATGGTTACTGACCACGTCATAATGAGTTCTTAGTGTGTTAAATGCCTCCGATCCCATTACGACAAAATATTTAAAAGTCAAGGTACGACAAAGTATTTAAAAGTCATTGACAAAGATTGATTACTCTACATCAGAAAAATCGGTATTCTCGTAAGAAGTTTGTAATATCTTAACAATATTCAAAAAAGTTTTGATCCGCTGGAAGCATCATCAGCCTAGAAAGGCGGGATTTACCTACGTAACAGAGAGCCTTAATACAAAATTGGATTTCGTGGTCCATTAATTTTCAATTTGCGTGATTGCAATTTTCGAGGTTTGCTCCTTCCAAGTCGTCTGGAACTACCGTCCCCGGCAAAATAAGAACAAGGCACAGAGATGAGATTGAAATGAATGTTAAATCCCTTCTCCCCATATAAAAATATACCCAGACGCTACTTTGTTCCTAGGGATTACTTAGGGGGAAACGAGCGCGGAATTAACAATAAATTATTTTTTAAATAGACTCTGGATACAAAAAGCTTTGAACGTCAACTTATATAAACAAAAACAATATTTGTTACGTTTATAATTGAAACTAGAATTCCAAGTACAGTACGTGAACCGCACATAAACGTAAATAAACAAATAGTTATTCCCAAAAACCCTAAAAGAAATTTTAATTAATACCCATTATCGTGTGGCTAGCCGGTGTAACTGTGATATGTGTAACATATAAATGTATTTAATAGTAATCACAACTATATAAAACGAAAACACGTGTTGATTTAAAGATACAAATCAACATCGTATTATCCATAAAATTTACTCGTTTTATTAATTAAAGTATTAATTTATTACTCGAAATTATTAATTGGCTTGTTTCGCGAGAAATTGTAAATATGAATAAAGGTAACCGTTTCAGCGTATTGAACGTAACCCATTTTGGGTATTTGGGAAATAGTATATTTTGATGTTAATTATTACGTAATTTACAGCTGTTTAATTTAAAAGTTTTATAATGAATATCTGCGTTTGATATGTTTAATATCTTATTTTTAATTATGTCATTTTTTATTACCACTACCTGAAGCGGGTGGAAAGATAATACGATACGAACAATTAATAACCTAAGACAGCTAGCTATGTGGTGTGATTAAATATTACTCGAATATCATTTTGAACAACACTTAATATTCAAACAATTTCTTTAAACAAACAAAATTATTACGATAGTTTTAGTTCTTATATGTAAGTCGTGTCACTTAAAAGTAAAATATGTATGTATATGATCTAAAAACGTAAACCCACTTAATAGCAGTAGGGTAAAAACACTCAATAGCAAGAAAAAAGAGGCAACATAACAGTGACGAATTGCAGTCTAAATTCAATACATTTCACGTTAAATTAATCACGTTTAATTTGAGCGTCTGAGAATTTATGGGATTTTTTTATTTCGTATTACGCTGCAGCGTCAATGTACTTATGTTCCAAGCCATTTGTTGGAAGGACGTTTAAATGGCGAAAAAACGTGACAAGAAAACAGAAACGTCACATTAAGCTTGCTTTATGCCCGCCAATGTTCCGTTTTGTACTGTGCGCAGATTAAAAGATAATATTTATGACTTGTACCTATAAAAATTACGCAACTTGTTCTCGTTAGCAACTTTTTAATGTGAAAGTTGGGGTTTTTGGGATTCAGTCAAAGCTTTGCTCCGACTGTTTCGGTACTTCCTAATTTAAATGAATTAATTTTTATGAGTTGTTGTTAGTAACGAAAGTTCGTGAATGCTTTAAGCTTTTTGGTGTACCCATATCGTAAATGATATCTGTTAGGTTGCGCAATATTGAGTGTGATTAGTTTCATGCACATCTAAAAAAATTTCTTGGTGTTTACGTTTTTTTATGTGACCAAGACCAGCAAAGGAGCATGCGAAGTCGCAGTCCATAGATATCCACGTACAACCACAAACACGACTAAAAGCCTGTCTGAGCGCGAAGATAGGTTACTACTCCTGAGAACTAAGATGGTCGCCTCGATTTAAAGTGTAGCTGGCAACCGCACCTCTCTAACCGAAATACAAATAATGCTTTACGGCGGATTAGGAGGACGGTGGTGGTACCTCCCCGGTCGAACTATAGTTCTCCCACCTTTAAGTGGTGTTTACTTACTTTGGAAATAAGTCACTTTAACATCTCTTACAGTTACATTAACCTTCACCGTAGTTAACATAAATTTAGGTTGCAAAAGAAGTTTAGTTTGCTTTTTTTGTAAATGCTTTGCTGTTCCTGAGGATAAAAATGGTCGCCTTACTTACATGCGTAACCAGCAGTTACGCCTCTCTTGACAAAACATAAGAGTTGCTTCGCAATGGATTATGATACTCTTCGTGTGTCGTGTCATTATCTTCAATCAGCTTGGTCCCTAAGTTAAGTAGGTAGTAGTTGTAGGTAGTCTTGAAGTTTTCATATATGGGCCCTGTTTGTGTTTTTTTCTAACTCTGTCGCTCGATATTGAAACCATGTATTGACCAGCGCCAAATCAAAGAGATGCGATGTCTCCCTTACAGCTCATATGATGGTCCTGCTTCGTGAGGGGCAAATAGACAACATGCGATCGGGTTAGTTCGTACCTAACAGAAACTGCTTTGCAAGTTTTCATGAGATTGTTGAGGAATTTCTAATTCTTTAAATGTTTATTCAAGTTGATTTTAGAAGTACAGTTTTGTTATTCAGGCCACCTGATGTAAAGTGGTCACTGCAGCCCACGAACAACCACGTCCAATCTCAAATAGAATTGAAGTTCTATTTAACGATGGACGCGGATGTGTTCCTATTCTTGAGGACTAAGATGGTCACCTCTAATAATGCGTATCCGGCAACCAAGAATATAATTATTAAGATATGGACAACTTTAAAGTTGTTAACTTTGATCTCTGAAAATAAATAGTTGATGTGATAACATTAGAGTATCTAAGCATACTATTTATGTGAAGGTTTTTGTGAGAGATTACGAGAACAGTATTAAGTTTTTGGACGATTTATTAAAAAAATGTATAAAAGAAATCCAAATGTTTTATTTTTAGTTTAAGGATGAAAAGTTATAAAATTCTACCTGGGTAAAATCAGATGTAACGGTTATGTCCTATGAGAAGTACATGTAAATTGGCTGCTAGTGTACTTTATAAAGAACATTAGGAGAAACTGGATTTTCTTGGCTAGGATTTTTTTCGCTATTTTCCTCGAAATACTTATGTCATAAATAATAAATTGTAGAAGTTTCGTGAAAATACTTAAACTTTTGGATTCCTGGTCGTCAGGAGGTTAAGTGATTTTTGCGTCCAAATTCGTCGATACTTTGCTCTTACTGTCTAACTTTTCAAGTATGGGGTTAGACAATAAAAATGTGGATGAAATACAACTTGGAAAAAATAGAGGAGGTGTGCGAATTCATGCAATTAGAGCCCGAGACTTACCTAGTAAGAGGCCAGATTCTATAACTTTATAATTAATCATTAATTTATACCCTAAGAGGGTAAAATTAAAATATGGTAGCTTGTGCTCGATGGGCCTTCCCATTAATAAAGTTGTTAGTCAATTCTGATTCAAGCAATATTTCGTGTGTCGTGTGTTCCACCATCAATATAATGTATATATGTAATAATATATTATGCGAGTGTATACGACATTTGAGTTAGACATTACGTACTTTTATAGTAACATAAAAATGATGGATCACATAAATAGAGGCAAAATAAGGAAAATATGTGTGCTGACGTCAAATTATGAAAACGCCAGTGAGGTGTGAAACTGCGCGACTTTCGAGGTGATTACTTATACATGACACAATTTATTGACAACAGCTCTCTATATTTTTTTAACACACTTCATAAAATATTAACCTCTGTTACCATCAATGTTTATTGGAATATGAATTTAAAAACATACCTTTTATTTGCACATGAACATTTTTTTATGTGAGCATAGTAGCAAACTAGCTTGCAGGCCATCGGTTGTTAAGTAGTCGCTGCAGCCTATATATACGTACAACTATCCTAGTTTATTTTTATGTGCTTGTATATCCATACAAGCACATAAAAATAGAACTGAAGTTATATCTGAACTGGCACGTAAATGCGTTGCTACTCCTGAGGGCTAAGA
>DWON01000116.1:0-45281 GCA_018251015.1 Phocides pigmalion okeechobee
CGCAGCCCTCATAATCTGTTGTAAATTATTACTTGTGTTTCGGTTAGAGATGCGGTTGTTGGCTACACTTTGAAGCGAGGCGACCATCTTCATTCTCAGAAGTAGCAACGTAGATGCGTTGACACAAATAGATATTCAGACTTTTTTGCGGCTGTATGTCCATGGGCTAATCTGTACGACCATGAACTGGACTATATGTCCTGGGGCTGACCATTTAACATCAGGTGTCCCGCCAAGTGTGCAAATTTGCTAGTCTTTTCACTTAAAAAATGACTCCTCAGTGCAATGAATCCGTGATCATCTTCAGCTGGGTCTATTGTTCTCTATTCAGAGCCTTCTAGAAGTCCATCGGTGGCAGTGACCACTTTACTCTTGTAGTTGGTGTAAAATTGGTACCATAATATGTTATAGTGAAATTGGCTTGATGGCTTCAATTGTCATTTGAATACAAATGATCTAACTTTCTTTATTATTTTTTCAACACAAAAATACGCAAAAAATATATTTGTTTATTTGAAGTACAAAAGGGCTGTCCGGTCGCAAGCCAAACGTGTGGGGACCTAAGTTATTACCCCCTTAATAAGGTCAAAAGGGATGATTGTGAATGGCCGTGCAAAAGTCGGCGAATCGTTTATAATACCTAATGGTTCTTTCAAACGAAATTCATTTTAATGCGAGTACACTTTTTAATACACATTAAGTTATTATCAAATAACTGCGTTTTAGATAGATATTCTTTATTATAGATTTAGATAGATTAGATATATATAGTTTTAGAAAGAATATTGTGTATTGCAGATAGTTAGGATAGAAGTTTTAATGTAGGAAGTTATTGTACAATTTCATACAATATTCGGCCTTATCGCCTAAGTAGTAATTTGTTCCAGATTACCGAAGGACCATGATTTGTGGAGAAGAAAACTAGAGAAAAAGTGAAAAGTAGGAATAGTGCAAAGTCCGAAAAGTAATAAGAAATAAGCAATATTATTGTAAAGAATTAGTATAAAGTTATTAAGTAATATATATTTTTATTTTTTATTTATTTATTTTAGTATAATAACAGAGGTATAAATGGACCAAACAAAACACATGTGTGTTCATGTTTTGTTTGTTCGCACAAACAGCAATACTGTAAAAGAAAGTCGCATTACTTCCTTAATAATACAAGGTAGAACTCTTTCTCCTCTCACCTCTGAGACTGGAAAGAGTTAGTTTACCAAGTTAGCTAAGAGCGGAATTAAAGCCTTCATATGCCTTTGAGAATTTTATGCAAAAATCTTAGTTACCAGAATCTCCTCACGTTGGTTTTCTTCAACATTAAAGCAACTTATTTTATTTATTGAAAATTTATTAAGTTATAAATTTAAACCCTGGACAGCTCATGACCGGAATCTTACCACTAAGTTATTATCACTGCTTGAAACTACAGTTGAGTTTTTTATATGGGCTATAAGAATAGTTAACAAGTACGCAAATTAACTGATATTGAGTGGTCACAGCCCATATATCCACATACAGCCTAAAACAGGGCTGAAGGTTTATCGAAAGTTTTAGGTAGTTGCTTTGCTACTTATAAGGACTGAGATGGTCACTTCTGAACCGAACCTCTTCAACAAGAGTTGCAAGAGCGGCTTTTAAGGGCAGTGGTAGTACCTCGCCGTTCGAACTATAGTTCTACCACTTCGAAGAATAAATACTACATTAAATGAACGCTGCACAACTGAATACAATGACATATTACAAGTAAACGTTAAACGCTAATTACGAGAGAATACCTAGAATAACAGAAAACGCTTCCCAGATATTTCTGAATAGTTTAATTTGAATTTTGAAACCGCGAACGAGCTTTAGTTGGCTGAATTAAAATTATTCCTCAGAAGCTATTCTCCTTGAAAGTATGTTTTATAAGAAAGAGTTACTTGGCGGCTGAGTCGAATACTAAAAGTTTTAATGTTTTAATTTGTGGACATTACGACGTTTACTAGATTTGCAAAAATGAAAGTATTAGAATACAAATAATACAGTTGGAAATTGAAAACGTTAAATAATACATTTTTATATTTAAGAAGAATAGTAAACGAGCATGCCACCCACCACCACCTGGATAGATACGTTGCTACTTCTGAGGACTATGATGGTCGCCTCGCTTCAAAGTATAGCCGGCAACCGCACCTCACCAACAGAAAAACAAGCAATTTTTTACGGCGAATTATGAGAGCGGCAGCCATTAATTCTTGTTTCCTTACACATATTTTTCAACGCGTGTATACTCGTTTGGATGCCGCCCCCCCCCCCCTCTCATCTTATAGGCTTCATGCCCTTCCATGCATGCTATCGAAGGCTGCTCGCACCCTCAGGAGCTCTTGGTCGCTCTTGCTCTAGGTCGCCTCCGACCACTGGGAGGATGATTGCACAACCCAACAATCGTCAGTATTGATGACCATCCCCGCCTCCCAACGGTGGAGTACATCACTGGAGGCAGTAGAGCTCTTGAGCATTGCCAGGGTAGAGAGGAATACCATGAGATACGAAGGCTTCTTCTGTAGACATCCAAGCCACGGCAAAAGTAAGACGACTAGTTTTCGTGGTTGGAGGAAACTCCTCTCACATATTTTAAGGTAAAACATGCCTGGTGAAGTACCATTATATACTTATTTATAGCATCAAGAAATTCATGTAAAAACCCAAACGCAAAAAACCAATGGAATTCAGAGACAATTTAACATAAGGTATGCTACTATATCAACATAAAGATGTGTCAAACACTGTATTCTAGTTTGAAGACTTTGGTAAGAGATAACATGAGTTCCAACTTAGTCCTGAAGAAGCAATGTATATATATATGATCAGCGTGTAACGTGAACAGCAGGCTTTATTTGCATTCAGCATATTAATTTAATGAGACAAAGTCGAATTTAAACAAATATCTGATAGACATGTGGTATTAAAATCAGTGGTAGTAATTAAAACAGTCAACTGTCAGGACTCATTATCTGAGGACACGTCGCGTCGTTACCGAATGGCTTTGCCAAAATGATAAATATGACATTACGTCATTATTGCTGACAGACACTCGAAAGTGACGTTTTAATATTCGAACTTGCTTTTAATACATCAATTATGCATCGTATTATAAGTGGTCTTAAACAGTAAAGATTTTCCATGAAATGTTATTCAGTTTCTCATAGGAAAAATCCTTTTATTTAGAACATTTGAGTAAAATAGTAAGTTTACTATAGATTATTTACTATAATTTTTAAAGTTACAAAAGATCTTACAAACACGGTACATGAATGTTTTTTTTTTATTTTTATGTGAGACGCAAGTAAATGAGCAGGCTACCTGATGTTTAAGCCGCTGTCGCATGGATATCTACATACAACCTGAAATATAACTGAAATCTAATGGTGTTGGTATCTACAGTCTAAGGACATTCTCATCCAATTTCACACAAGACCAATGTCCTGCCTGACGTCGAGAATAGATGCGTTGCCACTCTCGAGGATTGAGATGGTCGCATCGCTTTTAAATGTTGCCGGAAATGGCACCTTTCCTACCGAAACACAAGTTTACATAACAACAATTTAAAAGCTATTAATTACAAACACAAGAAGTCGCTTCACGGCGGAGTATAATGGCGGTGATGGTACCTCTCCGAACGAACCAATTCTCGCTGTAAATGATTTACTAAGTTTTTAAGTCAATATAAATTATCCTAAAAAATCATTTTTTGTAGTACGTCTTATTACCGACTTGCCTTGTTTATATTGTGTCTTCTGCAAAACAGCTTTTAGAATAAATCAGAACAAAAATAATGTCGTAACATTTAAAAGATAAAGCACATTGCAGAGAGGGTATGAAAATTCAATCATCATATTTCCTTGTCTGCATACGAAGCGCGCTATGTATTCAGCCGTAGCATTTAATAATCACAAATTGAATCAGGGATGGAAATTTTAAATCAGTCGGGTCCAGTCAGCAAAATCTCGAACATCCAAAACTAATGTCCACGGAGTAAAAAGAGCAAACATTGAATTTGTTCAATTTCAACGTTTCAGCCATACCGTATTCTATGAGAGTGCACTGAAAAGACTGCTATGTGCCGGGCATTCACTAATTCAATAATCCTACCGCATAGTCCCTGCACGCCTCTAAAAATAGCTTTTCCAATGTTTTCTTGATTTTCGGACCGCCTTTTATATCTGATGCAATTAACCGCCGCGAACCCTCCTTTTATATTTTACGCTTGCAATCAAATAATTTTACGTGTTACCAACGTTGTTTAAGTTCCACATTAACATAATTATTAAAATAAGTGGTTACGTAAAGAAAGAAATAAGCACATTTGGTAAACAATTACGCGTAAAGAATTTTTTAGAGTTGTAACTATCAATTGTTAGCAAATTGATGATTGAGCTTGTAAAGTAGTCACCAGATCAATATGGGTGGTGTTAGTAATCAGAACTTTTATATTGTTACAATCACTAATATCTATCGAAAACATAACACTATTAATTAAACACAATGATATAGTATCTTGAAGAGCAAATAATAACGTTTTCTGCCAAATAGTAGCCCCACAGATTTATTGTATAGTAGTTGATAACGACACGTGCAAGGCAAGCACGCAAATTACCCAGACCTCTTAGGCATTTAATATTTCTAAAAATATTTATCAGCACCTTTGAAGCAAGTGATAATGAATTTCTTCTATGCACGCAATTTCCAAAAATCAGAGGAAAAAATTACTTTTTTATGTGAGAAGAGTAACAAACGAGCATGCAAACCAGCTGATGTGAAGTAGTCGCAGCCCGTAGACTTCCACGTATAATCACAAACACTACCGCAATCCTATCAGAGCTCGAAGGTAGTAGATAGGAGCTCATTGTTACTCCTGAGGATCAAGATATTCGCCTCGCTTCAAAATATAGCCGGCAACCGCACCTCTCCAACCGAAACACAAGTAATGCTTTACGGCGGGTTATGAGGGCGGCGGTGGTACCTACCCGGTCGAACTATAGTTCTCCTACCTTTAAATTACTTTAATCAAATACATAAATACGAAACGTTGTTACCTTAAAATTACACCCGAATTATTTTAATCTTCGCTTAAATTGCTGAACGTAATATTTACACGTATTGTTCTGAATGTAAAGTTTAAGTGGAAACACAAAAACCCGGGTGTTTTTTATTACGTTTTGTAGTGGCTATTCTCTTCGAATAAAAGCTAGAGGAACCAAATACGAATAAACTCGGCTAAACTTTTTTATTTGAAAACTTTTAGTGCTTTCCGCCGAATGTATGGCGTTTACGGATCTTTCGTACGATTTAGAAGTCTTTGTAATTTTTGTGTTTAGGTGTAATTTTTTGCAATGAAATTGTTAATCTTCATTATCGTTATTCTTAACACGTCATATTGCTTTAAAGGTTGTACAAACGTACGTGATTTGCCTGTGACAAAGCTATCACCGCATTTGGTAATGGGTGGCAGAATTTTCCGCCCTCATAATGCGTTAGGAAATTCTGTGTATCAGTTGGAGAGTTGCGGTAATCGGGTAAATTTAAAATCGAAGCGACTACCGTACTCCCCAGGAGTACAGGAGCACAGATCTACATTTGACTTCATATAAGACTTTACTAGTTCTTAAAGATGTTGTATGTGGATGTTGTAAGCCACAGCTACAGTAGGACCGCTTTGGTTCGTTAAAGTCAAGAGAACACAGGCGTAGCTTCTCGTAAGATATAACTATAATAGATATATGTCAAAGCCACGACAACAGTAGGACCACTTTCGATCTTTAAACTGAACAGAAGACAGGTTTTACATCTCGTAACATAAAACTATAAAAGATGTATGTCAAAGCCAGGACAACAGTAAGACCACTTTCGTTCGTTGAAATCAACAGAAGACAGGCGTTGCTTTCCGTAAGATTTTACTACAAAAGAAATATTTCAAAACCACGACAACAGTAGGACCACTTTCTTTCGTTGAAGTCAACAGAAGATGCGTTGCTTTCCGTAAGATATAACTATAAAAGATATATATATTAAAGCTATAACAACAGTAGGGCCACTTTCGTTCGTTGAAGTCAAAAGAAGACAGGCGTTACTTCTCGTAACATTTAACTATAAAAGATGTATGTCACAGCCACGAAAACAGTAGGACCACATTCGTTCGTTGAAGTTAACGCCAGACAGACGTTTTATCCGTAAGATATAAGTATAAAAGATACATATTACGTGTACTTGAGGAGACCGATAAATTAACATACATTTGGAAATACAAGCACATTCAACCTTAATTGTTTCAATAACGAAACTTTATTATATTATTTCATTACCAGTACACATTTACAAAACTGGCAACGCTCCCAACTTTCTATTTGATTTATATGAACAAAATAACAAATCTTTTTTGATAATTGTACTTATTATTTATTCTGTTAAAACAACGTTGGAAGGACTAAATGAAAAGCTTGTGTAAGTTTGTTTTATACATAGATCTATGTATTCAGACAGATGCGTTTATTTCACAAAAATCTTCGTTTTTATATTTACCTCTAAATTTTTGTGATAATTTACATTAAAAAGGTTGAGTTGTATATTTAGTTCTTTCAAATATTTTGAATTATTAAAAGTATCATAGAATTGTTTGCCTTAACGTTGGGTTTTGAAATCTAAAAAAACAATGAATAATAAGCTTATACATATTTATACGCGTTAATATACATTAAAACTTAACAATTAGCAACGTTGTAGAACAGTTCGACTGGGGAGGTACCACCACTGCCTTCATAATCCGCCGTAAAGTAGTTCTCGTGTTCCGATTGCAGAGATACGGTTGCCGGCAACTTACAAGCGAGGCGACCATCTCAGTCTTTAAGAGTAGCAACGCACCTACGCACGACGCCAGGCAGGACTTATGTCCTTTTTCAGTATGGACGTAAACGCCTATAAGAGACCATATAACATCACATGCCCTACTCACATGCCCTACACGTTCGTTTTCAATTTTTGCAACATAAAAAACTAATAAAACAAAAATTCGCCCGTAATAACTACTGAATACTTTGAGAAAAATATGTAATAACATAGACAACTAAAGACGATAATATGCCATCTCTTAAACGAACATGGATCTATACAAAAATGCTATAGGTTAATTTTGTAAAACATACAAAAATGAATTCCACTCCGCAAATATGGAAATAACTCGATTTCCATACACAAAATACAGAAACCAACGTTTGTGTGCTATAAAACAAAATTGAACAATGATTTTATGCTTCAATGCCCTCCATATACTCGAGTGGCGTGTCCCGTTACATACAATAATGTATATTCTTGATCCAGAAACGGGTAGGACAGTAAATGGGGCATAACTAGGCATTAGACAAATTGGCCCAGAGCCAGCCACCCCGTAGCGAAAACTGTAAGGCTTTTGTTGCATCGTTGTGGCGCTGCGAAGCTTGGCGATCAAGTGACATCATTTGTACGACTCTTTATTATTATATTTTCCGGCGATATAGTCATAGAGTCTTTGCTACTCTTTAGTATATTTTGGTATATAGTTTTTTTATGTGAGAAGAGTAGCAAACGAGCGTGCAAACCACCTGATGGTAAGTACTCGCAGCCCCTAGACATCCATGTACAACCACAAACACGACTAAGATCTTGTCTGAGCTCGAACGTAGGTGGGTTGCTATTCTTGAGGACTGAGATGGTCGCCTCGCTTGATACTGTAGCCGGCAACGGGACCTCTCTTACCGAAACACAAATAATACTTTACGGCGGATTATGAGGTCGACGGTGATACTTCCCCGTTTACTATAGTTCTCCCGCCTTTTAATAATGGTGTATGTTTTTATGTTACGTATGTATGGAGATGTTCATTGTAACACATTTGAGGTTGTTTTTACTATGTATCAGGTGCTTACAATTAACGATTTTTGATATTTGATTACCGATATTTCCAACCATTTGTATGACTTGTGATCAAAAATAATTGTGGTCAAAAATAAAAACACTTTTATCGCGAGTACTCTGTACATAGTAATATATATACATTTTAAGATAATACTTTTAGTCAGTTTAAAACTATACTTGAGGTAGGAATCGGAAGCAAGAGCATTGTTTATCTTACTTTTAAAATTCAAAACATATTTATTTAGTAAAGAAAGGAAAAGTTTATTTGTCCGTATGTGTTGTTTTTTCAGTAATGCATTTCTTCGGTTTCTTTCGCTAATTATTTACCTAGAATAGTATATATTTCATTAAATGACTTAGTGTAAATTACTCGTTATGGATGGACCAAACCAAGTTACAAGTTTTAAGTCACCCAAAGAATATTTTGATATTCTTTGGATGACTTAAAACTAAACTAAAAGGTTTACTCTTAGCTCTAAAGGTAGTTTACAGTTAGTGTTCATTCAACAACTTAAAACTGTACTGTTAACTGGTAAGATTGGATGCGATTACCTAATGCCATCAAGGAGCTTATAACATACGAATTTAAACATATCATCGCGGAATTTATACACTATGTTATACAAGTACTTACGATTAATGAAATATCGACAATTAAAGTGTTAATCGTGAGTATCTGTTATATAACATAATGTGCGTATAATATACAATACTATACAATAATAGATACGATCGAGTTATTTCTGACATCGCATGTCGCGTAATTCACGGCTATCGGACAACAGGTTTACACTTCCACATAACTTTGTTATTATATCACTGCTACCTAGATACACATATGTAGGCATGTAGGGTTGAGAGTTTCATCCAATGTTTGGTTTCATTGAGGATATTTTTTTTCATATATTTTTCTAGAACTCCCGCTTGCCAAGTCCGGGGTTACATTGTGCCAAGGCAGTTAGGCGCAGGCGAAGATAATGTTAATGTACTAAAGATTGTGCTCTAAATGGCATTTTTATTACGCTTACTGTTGTGAAATGGTGTTTATGTTTTGGACCCATAAACCAATATAATGAGGCAGCGTTCATATTTTCCTGCAAAATGATTCAGTAGAATCTTAAGTGATTTTATTTTGGGCCTTTACGCGAATTGATTATAATTAAGCTTTGTAGTGGGTACAATTTATTTCAGAGAATGTTTATTTATATCAAATTATACAATACTCTTCTGGTATGAAATTATGAATATCGGCCTACCGCCTGGTCGTCGTAGTGGTTTGAAATGAGGTCTGTAATAAGTAATACAAGTGTATTGCGTATGAACACAATGGAAATGACATAAATAATTGTAAATTTTTGTACCACGTACACGTAAGATACATGGTACAAGGTACAAAACGACAAAGTACAACATTAGGACATTTTATATCAATGCGCGATTGTAAAATGCGTAATTGTTTAAAATTACATTTACATTAACAGGGCACACTGTACAAATTAGTAATGGAAGAGAAGGATGGCATTTTGCAATGACATATTTATTTGCCGGATACACATTATTGGAGGCGACCATCTTAGTCCTCAAGAGTAGGAACGCATCCGCGTCCATCCTTAAATAGAACTTCTGTTTTATTTGACGTCTGACGTTGTTGTCCATGGGCTGCAGTGATCACTTAACATCAGGTGGCCTGTATGACCGTTTCATACTCTTTCACAATAAAAAAAACCTTATAATAAATTACCTTCATTAATCATAACAAGGTACCTGGGTACAATTTACAAATCAAGGTGTTAAGTATATAAATTAAACAATAACAAGTTGAAATAGGGTTCCTGACACAAATATTTAAAATATAAAATATCATGTAAAATTAATGTAAATGTTGTATTCACTTCAATTACATAAATACGAGGTTGACAAGGTACATAGTACAAAACAGTGATGCACATGGAATATAAAGTTTTACAACGACACATAATTGTTGTAAAATGTGGTCTCAAATTAAATTACATAAATAGAAGCAGGGTACAGGGTACAAATGAGCGTACGTGGATGCATGGCGAGTGCGCTAAAGAGCACATCGTTAATCTTAATGCAAATTCGTGCCGAGCGCGCTAATGGCGCCCCTATTTACTATTTACACATCTTATTCTTCACGGTAAATTACTATAACAAACTTGTTTTAATCTGTTCCGTTTTGTTTTCATTAATTTTGTTATTAATCTCTTCTATTGTGTAAAGGTTAAACAATGTCTGTTTGTTTACTTGTTCGTGTGTATTTATCGCAAAAACTATTGATTTATTCTAACTTAAATTGTTTATACAGAGTGCGTATACCTCCGTCCATTCAGCCATCAGCCTTTATGCGTTCACTGCTGGACATTGGACATAGGCCCCTAGATAGCGCCTTTCAGACCGGTTCTGTATCCTCTGTATCCAGCGGTCACCGGAAGAACATGTTGCTTTACGGCGGGTTCTGAGGGTGGCGGTGGTACCGCCCCGGGCGAGTTCTAACGGCTTTACCACCTTTCAAGCGAAAATCGAAAATCAAAATGTACAATTTTAATCGAAATTACATGTATTTTATAGAAATATATAAAATTTTTACAGTGTATATTCATTGTCGCATCTGCAAGTCAAGGTATCCACAGAGTACTCACTGGTAATGGATTCCATTAACTTTATTTAAAATGCTTTTATTAAAAGGTTTTCAATTTTAATGTCATTCCAATGATTAATTACTGAGAAAATATTATACAGTGAATACCACTTCGTTATTGTAATTAATTATTTATTAAATTTAATTAATATGTTTACATGTATAGATTTGGAATTACGAACATTTTTGTGAAATATGTTTAATGTTTCTATACAATGTATTATAGTTATTAAAATTACTATAGAAATGAGTACTAGGAGGTAGAACTACGGTTTAACAGGGGAGGTTCCATCAGCGTTACATCAATTATTAAGAAATTTATATTCAAAGACATACTATTTTAATGACTAGGGTACTTATATATGGAAAGTCAATATTGCAATGTAAATTCAGTTTGTAACGTGCAGTATTTTTTGCATTTTGGTCAAAAAAATAGTTCATGGTAATCACTAGAAAGAATTTATTTATTTACACATAATATACATGTTAATTACAATAATGAAAACTTTAAAACTAAATATAATAAAAGCCTAACCTAAACAATCTAAGTCTGGGAGGATATGGGAGTAAAGGGAGTCTGTGCCCATTCATCATCGTGCGAAGAACGCTAGCTGCATTCCCGCGTTGAATAGCGATCGCAGTTCTATGCGCGAGATAAGAATCAGGCCTCATATTTTTGGCACTGAACGCCACGGAGCAAAGATTTCAAAGCAAATCGGTACAAACACGTAATATCTATTTAAATCATATTCAGACACATTCTTCAATCGCTCAAGGAATATTCCTAGAACGAGCTTGATTTTTTGCTGATATTTCGTGCGGAAATCATAATAACTACTGGGAGATTAATGTCTGCGGTGGGCAGATTTAGACTTCGCTCTGATTATAACGTCGCCGTTACATCGTTTGTCATAAAGGATTATATTACGCTATTTATTGTACCCGAGAAGCCTTCAGACGCCTTTTAATGGAACGTGGAGGCGGACTGAAAATTTTCAAATTAAATTTTTTTTTTTTTGTGAAGCGTTAAATAGCGTACAGGCTATCTGCTGCAAGGAGCTGCTGTAGTGGTCTTCATAAAATCTCAACCCTTAATTTGGTATGATGGAAGAGATTTTGAAAAATAATGTAGGACTAAAGGAAAATATATATCTTAGATTCTATCAGCATTATATCAGTGAAAATATTGATGCTCAAAATATAATTATGTTGCAAAAATATAGATTGCATTTTTTCAAAATTTTGTAATGAATACATTGTAAAACTAAGGGTTATAGAGGAATCGTAAAGTAAATTTCTATCTGCTGTAGTAGTAGTAGTCTGTATGTAAATGCGTTGCTAATGTTGAGGACTAAGAGGGTTACCTCGTTTCTAGGCATCTACGTTTGTCCAACCGAAACACAAAAGTTTATTCGTGGCAGATCAAGAGGACATTTTTCGTATAGGATTAAAATTGCGTTGAATGTAAATCAGTTGCTAATGATGAGGACAAGGTGAGTTGCCTCGTTTCTAGATACCGGCGGCATCCGTACTCTGCACTCGAAACACAAAAGTTTCTCATGTCGATTTATGAAGGCGTTGTTCATATAGGATTCAAATGTAGCTTATTACTGAAGTATTTCTGGATTACTAAAGAGCAAAAATAGTTCTCCTTCTATGATGGAGATGCATTGGCGATTCCTCTAGTGTTGTGTACAAATCCAGGTTCAGTGTCGCCTTTAGACATATTCTAAAGGCGACACTGAATCTGGATTTGTTCAATGATGGTGAATGACAAAATCGTATTTAAGAATTTTAGTCTAAATGATTTTCATAAGGGTGAAATCTTTACATAGTATGCAGCAAAGTCGCTTTTCGCATTACGAACTGTCTGTACGATTCGATTTTAGAATACGTAATGGTTTTTAAAGCTATTTTTATCGATAGATTGAGAGATTCATTACTAAAAGACAAATTTGTTCAATATATGGTCAAATTTTCTGTCTTCTATTATTTTCGTCCTCTCGCCTCTTGTATATAGATTTGTGTTATATGAGCTAAAAGAAAGACGAAAAATTTTTTTATTAGAAAATCATGTTATACCTACAACCAGACAACTTTGTTCATATTGCGGGCATATCTTTAGGAGTCTATTATTTTCGTCCTCCCGCCATGTTCGTTCCATTACCTCGAGACGCACAATTGTGTGGCTCCCGGGAGAGAAAATTACAAAGTTCGTGTTCAGGTATAGATATTATATTATCTTTCTTCTCAGTCTCTGTATAAATGACCTGTTTCACCGCAAACGGGCGAACGAAAGATATTTTATTATGATAATAATAATAAAAATACACATAATCGGAGTAGCATATATACAGATAAAATAAGTTCACATACATTTCATTAGAATTAAAATCACACAGGAAATAAAAAAAACAGTCAAAACAGTACCTATAATTAAATCAGCGACAAGATTTATACCACGAACATTCGAGTCTAGTCTTATAGTCTAAATATTTAAATATTTATTACAATTTAATATTGCCTAAAGTTGTCATGTGACCCATAAGCCCACAGTAATGGATAACGCCTTAGAAACGGGATATGATGGAACTGAGAAGAAATAAGCTTAAAATTTACTATAAACAATATAGCAATACTTAATTAGAAAAATATTGCGTAAAAATATGATTATCGAAAATATAATTATTTTAGTCCTTGTTTAGTTCAGAGATAATATTATGGTGTACGTAAGTGTGAGGTAATTTATTTATTCATGTTTTGAATTTGATATAGCAAACGAGCATGCAGTCCAGCTATATCGATACAATATCGATGCCATCCATGCACATCTACACATCAGTCCATCGAACTAGTTGAAAATGACAGAAACAAGACAAAGTTGAAAGTAGAAGAGTTATACCATCGTCATAAGAGTATAACTTGCACGTCTGAAGAGTATAGACAAGCGTGGGTGCTTTTTCAGTAATCTATTCACACTATGCACCCCAAGGTTTTTTTCATTGCAATTTTTACTATTTTATACGTTTTTAGTTGGATTTTTTATAAAAGCGCGTTTTTTTAACTATTATTTATTATATTAGGTTTCGCTCACTCGTTTTTAGTTTCTAGTGAAGCAAGTATTTAAAGCCGAAACCGCTAAATAGACCGTTAAGGGAGAGAAGTCTTCCTTAAGATAAGGGTGGTGCGATAAGAAAGGAACTGAGCAGAAATGAATAGATTTTTTTATTTTTCGGAAATAAAGCGTTTTTGTTTGCATTTTGATTGACGATTTATTTTGCTAGTAATACATAATTTAACTTATACCGCCCTATAATGTTGCCTTTCAGAAAAATCTTGCTGTGATATTTAGTATATTTCGTATTGATAACAGTATGTACATGGCAGAATTTTAGTTTGTTTCGGCATTTTTTATTAATATTAATAAATAAAAAAATGTTTTTTATTAGGTAAAATCCTTATTCTTTCAACTTGATCTGCCTTATTAATCTTAACACAAGACGTTTGGGGAGGTATCACATCACACCCATAATCAGTTACGAAGTAATTTTCGTATTTTAGGTGAAGAAGTGTGATTATTGACTACTCACAAGCCACCATCTCTGTACTCAGGAGTAGCAATCCATCTACAGGTTTTTTTTTGCGAAAGAGTAAAAAACAGGCATGCAGGCTATGTGTATCCGGCAACCACACCACCCCAACCGAAACACAATAAATGAAGAACATGTTGCTCCACGGCGGGTTATGAGGGTGGCGGTGGTACCACCCCGGGCGAGCTCTAACGACTCTACCAACTTTCAACATTATACGGGATCATCTTTTGTTTATTTACGTTCATATTGTGAATATCAAACACAATATTTAGCTGTCAAAAGTCGCACAGACTAAAGATTGCTACAGACCTTTTAAATGTCATATTGACTGAATTTGTTGCTACTTGTGGCTCTTATGTTTTCAAACATTCATTTTTCTTCAAACTTTACGTTTTCAATTATCGATGGAGTCAAACAAGCTACAATTATAATTGTAATAAATTTTTATAATTGTAATATATTTTTTATGATTTACAGACGACTTTGTACTACTGGGCGACCACTCACTATGACGTCTACCGAAGTATTTATAGGGAGTTTTGGAACGGGAGGTAAGCAACATTTTATAATGTCATTAAAAATTGAGCTGTATGCATTAGTTTTAATCTTTTTACTGTTGGGCTTTCACCTTATCGGCAAGGAGAATGCCTGGAGTAACCACTTTTTTGCAAGGTGATAGAACGTGTACGATTCAACCAAGGAGTTATCGCTTCATCAATTTTTTAAAGGATTTTCTGAAGCATCTTGCTTTTTGTTGGAAAGTTATGACTGCTGGATCACAGATAAGAAATTACAATACATGAGCAACAGCACTTGTCGACGTTAATGTTTCTATACTTCGATTCGATGCTTGCATTCTATAAAAAAAAATAGTGGTACAAGCTGCCTAATGGTGACTGGTGGATGAGTGTTCACTCAAAGTGTTTTAACACTTTGATAGCACGGCACATATTTTTCATCGGCGATGCGAGAGGCGGCACTAAACTGGAGCAGAATTTTCTATACTGAAGATGCGACGACAATGTACTGAGAGAATACACAGACGTAATGTCCGCCTGTAGTCTTATCGCACCAACATAAATACAGCACTTTTGTTCGCCTGTAATCCATACAAATTTGTACGTACAACACAGGTGTGTGCAAGTTTAAATAATAGCAACACAACAAAATGAACAAAAACATAAGATTTGAAACTGTCAATAAATCTGAAACTTGTCCAAAAGAACAGGAGTCACAATATTGTTATTAAATCGGTAAACTAACTACGGAGCTCGGCTCTGCTCGCTTTTTGACGTGCTATCGTTAAGGGAATCTGTCGAATTATTCTCATGAATATTTATCTGCTCATCGCCGCCTCGGGGTATCGTAATGGCGGCAGAATGGCTTCTGCATCGGAAGTACTGTCCGGGTTGGATCAATATTTTTAGATAGTTTTAGTCGAGAGTTTGTGGTTTACTTCGTGTTATTAAATTTTAGGATTCAACAATCTATTTTCGACCGTTAAACTGTGTAAAAAACAAATCTAGATGAACAAAAATAATTCCCAGCGCGGGAATGCAGCTAGTGTTCTTGAAACCATGCCGCATGGGCACGGACTCCCTTTAGATTCTTTAGGTTAGGTTTTTATTTTAATTAGTTTTAAGATTTTCATCATTTTATATATGATAATAAAAAAATAATATATGTAGTTAAAAATATACGGATAAACAAAATTATATTTTATACAAACGTAATATGCGCCCTAGTCTTGTAGCGATGTAAACACAACACTTTTGTTCGCCCGCAATTCGTATAGATTTATACGTAAAACACACATGTGTATAAGCCGTAATCGCATTGCGCCGTGCAATATACAGCAGTGTCAAATGCCACAGAGAAAGTGTTAAATGGTGTATTGCAGCTAAATATCACCAGCTTTGATATATGTATTAAATCAGCAATCACGTAAACAATACCAACGGGCGAGGTATCGGGTACTGGGTATCGGTTTTCAGCGCACAGCGTCGGCATCCACAGCGCTAAGCCGTCTACAAGATAGAGGAGCTCGCTGCGAATCGACCGAATCAGGGATTCATCCTCACCCTCGAATTTGCGCATCTGAATTACGATACTTCGTACACTAGGAATACTGTACACTAGTCGTTTTAAACGTGGCGATTTTATGTAAGAAGAGGGGCAAACGAGCGTTCAGACAACCTCATATTGTGGATCCAGTGTCCACAATATCAGATTGTCAGTTTATGAAGACCGATATTCCACTTTACATACAGTTTTATATCAGCTGGACGTCTTAGTGAGAGGATGTAGTACTGTACGTCACGCGGGTGGTGTGATCGGTCGCGCGGTAACCCTGTAACAAAACTTACTTTTGATTCGACTTTGTTAAGCGACTGCTTTATTTAACCATATTTATAGATATCAGTTAAGACTTAAATTTCTAACAATATATTAATTTTAAAACAAAAAGGAACAATAAAAGTTTTTGTAAGTGCGTTTTTAAGATCCAAAAATACTCTTTTAATCTATATTAAAAGAGTAGCAAGCAAACGTTTAGGCAACCTGATATTAAGTGGACATGTCCGTCCATACATATTCAATCTCTAGCAGGATTGAACATTTATATGGGATTTTTTTTTCAGGTGCGCTACTATTGAGCACTACGATAATCGCTTTGCCTGTAAGTGTAATCAGCAACTACACCTCTCCAATCGAAACATAAGAGCTGCTTCATGAGGTGTTATAAAGGCAGCGGTGATATCTCTGTTATTAGCTCATAAACAAAGATAATAATCTTTGTTTATTGTGTCGTAAACATCTTTTGTACTACGCAATGATAGACTAATGATAAGATCCCTGGTTCTTATACGGGGGGTTTGGGGTTCAAATCGCTAGCACCTCAGATTTTTCTCAGTTATGTGCGTATTATAAATTAATGAACATTCTAACTCTTCCTTCTTGTAAACGATCTTTTGTTTTAACGGTCAATAAACTATCGCCAGGAAAGCGGCAGGTTTGAATTTTTTAACAAAGGTCTCGTCATGATTTGTAGTATATAGCCTACCTATTAGTATGTAACCTGCCTTATTATATTATTGTAAACTTGTAAATTTGTATATTTTTTATAATAAATAGTCAGTATTATCAGTATAAAAATTATCTCTCCCATATCCCGCCTTACAGATTATTATTATTATTTGTTGAGTTGTTATTAATAAGCTTAAGACTTAAGACTTAAATATTTATAACGTTAAAGACAGTTTCATCAGTAGTAGATTAATAAAATGAGTAGCGGCATTCTGAACGCCGGAGTTGATATCTGTGAAAGTGACCAGTATGTGGTAAGCCTTATCTCGTAGAGACTGAGAATATTCCGCACGATTTGGTGTTGCTTCAGCTTTACTAAGATTTCAAGTGATTTTAGATAATGCCAATAGAAATAGTTCGATAACGCTAATTTTGTTAATGGAATACACAAATAAAATAGAAGTTTATTTTTTATATATTTGAAAATAGGCATTTCCCATGCATATGTTTAGTATTTATTCACGAAAAAAATAGAATAACCCGTATTTTGAATTAATTATTATTATAGATTTCTTATATAGGATTTTGATTAGATATTTGCACTAAGATAGAGTGAGTGAAAATTAAAAAGAATGTAAGGTACTTATTTGGGAGTTTTCACATAAAAAAAGAATTCTTTGTTTGTTTTGTTTTGTTCAATTGAATTGTTTGTTTATGGAGCTTACGAAGAAGCTTTATATCAAATATAGTGTGTTAAAAGTCATTTAAATATTAGACTTAACCAGTGTTTTAACCTAACTGACATATTATATTTGCTAAAAAAGATAACAGAAACTGAAACAAATAAAAGAACATTATATTGAAATATTAATTTTTAAAAACTTTTTTTTGCAAATGGTACCGGTCGACTTTCGACTTTAAAGTGTGCGTGTAGAATACCTAAGGTAATGTCGGCTTATTTCAGTACGGAATTAGTGATTGGATCATTAGCAACCTGCCTACGTGTGTTAAGGTAACTATTTAAAGCTCTTTGTAATGTATGTATGTATATGTTTCGCACAAAAAATAGTACAAAAGCATAGGTATATTCGGTCATAAGCGCACTCTATCAATCAGCGTGTGAAGGCACGAAAGTAACTAGAGGAAACGAAGATCATATCAGTCCTAAGTTCTGCAAAGTTATTACCAAGTTTTGCGAGATGACGTGGCATCCGGCGTAAAACACCTAAACCCAACCCGAATAGCGTCAGTATTCCACATGTCAATATAACCATTTACGTCATATGAGCCGCAAGGATCTGCCCATTTAAGCGTGAGCTGTGATAACTCAAGGTGTTCACGTTCTCAACTGATACCGCACAAAGCTTCGATAGGAAGGAGGGTCAACTTACGCTAGTTCCGCTCCTATCGTTCGGAAGCTTTGGCACGTCGTTCCAGATAACCCAACAATGCAACGTTCACTTCAGCTCTATTTATTTCACAGTACCTACTGATACCTCGAGGTTCTCAATTCACTTTATCCCAAAATGTATTAACATCAATCCATTCCGGCTCAGTACTTCTTCTCTTAGAGTGATAAAGGTTAGGTCACAGTCTATCACACTGGTCAATTGCAAATTGGGTGACCTCACACACTCATGAGCATTTCATGGAGTATTTTGAGCATGCAGGTTTCTTAACGATATTTTGTTCATTTTAAGCAAAATACCAGTAATTTCTAACATACCTAAAAATGTATGGTGCGGTCCAGGGGACTGAACTCTGGACTCACCGTGTGATTATTATCCTAACTATTATTTTATCATTATCGGGGGATGTCCTAGCCTCTTTGGGTGGGGAATACATAATAATTACTTACTTTTTTTTCCTACATGCATCCAGTCATTACCAAGTTGCAAAAACTAACAATTAGATACATCTATTTCGCACTAAAAAAGTCCTCAGCAGTCACTGTAACTGTGAGAAAATCCGTAGAGTACTTTTTGAGTTTATCACGAACAGACAGACAGACGCGACGGGGGACTTTGTTTTATAATATTTAGAGACAAGCTTATCATTAAAACTTAAGAAATCGCGCTAGAAATAGATGTGATGGTGGTATCTTTCTAGTCGATGCATATTAAAGGTAGGAGAACTGTACTTCGACCGGGGAGGTACCACCACCGGCCTCATAATCCACCATAAAGCATTACTTGTGTTTCGGTTGGAGAGGTGCGGTTGCCGGCTACACTTTGATGCGAGGTGACAATTTTGTCCTCAGGGATAGCACCATATCTACGTTCGAGCTCAGAAAGGATTTTTGTCGTGTTTGTGGTTGTATGCGGATGTCTATAGGCTGCGAAAACTTAACATCAGGTAGTTTGCATGCTCGTTTGCTGCTCTTCTCACATATAAAAGAATATTCCAACCTTACAAACTTGGTGTGTTTAAAATTACGTAATGTGGGTGAAGGTACGAAAATTAAAGTTTTTCGCAGCGCTCGCTTCATGGCAGAATCGATTTTCCAAAACTGTTCCCCCGGTAATACCTTCTGAAATATAATGCGACATCGTAACCGTTTTAAAGTATGTAACGTAGACTGCTGATATGACTATTATGTGATTAAACTGGCTTCTGATAAAAACGTAATTTAGTATGTATGTAATGAGAGCAATTTATAGCAGTACTTTTTTTATATATGAGACTAGCGTTTTCTTATAGCTTTGCTGGTAAAGAAGTTGGTATTACAAAATGTCATATATCTTTTTAATTCCTATTAAGCTTCCTTAGGGATAGCATACCCAAATTTTCTAACCTAACCTATATAAGGAGGATTGAAAAATTACTTAATTCTAACTTATCTGAAATTTTCACCATTCTAAGTGTAGCGGTTTCGGCTGTACGTTGAAGTGTGCGTATATATGTGTACACACACACACACACACACACACGCAGAAAGAGGGAGAGAGAGATAATCATCGTATATAAATATCATGTGTAACTATGTTCGTCCAAAGTAATTTGCGAAACTATGTAGCTGATTTCAATGAAATTTTGTGAATGTGTAAGTAGTTTCAGTTTAACATTTTTGAACAACTTACTTTTTTGACTTATCAATAGTTTTTAAACTGGGTAAAATTGAAGAAGTAATAAACGTTATAAAAATAGTATATCTGGCTATGCGTAGCTACCTATAACCTCCTGCTATCAGATTCAATTATAACAGGCATTATTGAATCCTGTTGTTTTGTTTGGAGAGGTGTAGTGTCGGCTACGGTTACGAGCGAAGCGACTTTAGTCCTCAAACAGCAATAATGCATCTATGCGCCACCTTAGACGTGGACGTGGCTGCAGCCTTAACATCAGGCGTGACGGTGCTCCTGTATGCGAGCATCAAAATTCTATCACCTGTACCTTAGATATATTTGGCATACTCAGGATAGTGATTACAGACGTAGGTTGGTCGAAGCAAAGGGGCATAAATCTCAATCATAATTTGTGTGCGTCAGGCACGGGCCAGCGCGGTCTATGATTGATGGAGCCCATGCCCACGCGCTCATTCCAAATTCAAATCGGCCAATGGACGGCGGTCGACTTGCAAAATGGCTGACGTAAGTAGGTAAATTGAATAAAGATCTATTAGATGGCTCTCGGTGAATCCCATTTAATATTCTATTCAGGGATAATGGAGAATTTGTGATGAAATTAATAATTTTGAAGACTGCTTCCTCGGTCACACCGCAAACGTCTCCTTTATAAATAATCCTCTACTATCCAAGTAAATGTTTAATGATGTTTTCATTGTTAACTAGTCACTTCCTAAGGTAGTCCTCTTCAATAATTCTATCACCAGTACCACAGGCGAGATCAACATCTTGTCTTTTATACCTATTATCATTATTTGCTTAAGCGCACTGTGGAATCTCTGAAACTACCAGTAAATTAACATGAAATAAATGTATTTGATACGCCAATTATTAAACTTTTTTGTTTATTTCAGAACTATTTATTCATTGAGAGTATTAATTACGATTGTTAAACCCATATATGTCGCCTCTATCTACTCATTTGTACATAGAGGCGACATATAACTATTTAAATATATAAAATATTTAAAGAACACGCGATTACTTGCAATGTGGTACAACAGTTCGGCCGGCCATCGTCACCCTCTTAATCGACCACATATACAAGCAGTTCTTGCATTTTGGTTGGACAGGTATGGTTGATAGCCACACTAACAAGCAAGGCGACCATCTTTGTCCTCAGCAGTATGAACACATCTCAGTGCAACCTGGATATAACTTCAGTCCCATGCGTGTTTGTGGCCTGTCTACATAGACAGGTCACAAAAACGCATAAACATCTATGGCCTGTAAGTACGACTTAACATCAGACAGCCTGTATGCTCGTTTTCTACCAGACTTAAAAATACAACGTATATAAAGAGCGGTTACTAACAACAATTGGCCTGCATGCTTGTTTGCTACTCTTCTGATGTAAGAAATACAAATCTATATGAACAAATGTAAACAAATATTAAGATATAACTGACACGTCCAGTATGGATGGTCTATCGCAAAGGAAGCATGGGCTTCATTTATTAATAGTTTGTTTATAGCCTCACCAGCAGTCCACGGCCTAATAAATAGATCAGTCTTAAGGGTTTATACAGACTAACTGCTTTACTAAGCACGAGTACAAAGTCAGACGAACTGCATCGACAACAGCTATCCTGTAACCGAATTAAAATTGTCATAAATAAAAAATCGTATATTTTTATTCATTAGCGAACCATAAATATAATTTTCTATGGTATAATATAAGCCTGGCAAATATATAATAAAGTATGCGTTATATTAGAATTATTTTTTGTCTGTCCCCGAAAGAAAATATATAAAAATGCCAATTCAAGCAACATTAACTTTTCGGAAGTGAATCTATTTTGATACTCAAAATCGCAAAATAGTGCATATAGATGATTTAGGTTAAATAATGACAGTATGTCAACTATTTTATACATAGTTTAGAGTTTAATAACAATTGCTTAATTTTTAAAACAATTACATATCTCGTTTTGGGAACTTTGTAGCTTATTTATATGAAATAAAAGTCGTCACATAGTGCGTTGTGCGTCAAACAAAACGTAAGTCTGTTTAAGCCCTAAAATAATAATGCGTTCTCGTTGCGAACAGCCTGAACCGAAACATAAATTTTACGAGATTAAAGGGGTGACGCAATGTCGTCGCTTTATGGGCCGATGAAAATTTTGGTAGTTATTTTTATGTGGGCACATTGTTTTATTGCTCTGGACTTCGGCTTACTTTAATGTATCGTCGAATTACTTTCTGATGACCATTTACGAAGACCGTTATGGTTATATTGATCGGCAGTCTTAATGACATTGTAAAATTAAGGTGATTGAATTGAGTACTGTCCCGTATTGTATGGTTACCATGTTGATACTTTTCGATATAGTAATTAAATAGATATAGTCATTATTC
The DNA here is from genome assembly GCA_018251015.1 of Phocides pigmalion okeechobee. Taxonomy (NCBI): domain Eukaryota; kingdom Metazoa; phylum Arthropoda; class Insecta; order Lepidoptera; family Hesperiidae; genus Phocides; species Phocides pigmalion. Next base: position 22,686 of record DWON01000116.1, read on the forward strand.
ATGTAATTACTTAAATGTTGAACTCAATACACTAAATAATTTATCACTATTTTTTCTGATTAGATGACTTCTGACAAAAGATATCTGCTATAAATAAGATAGGATTTAAGAAGAAATAAAAAGAAAAAAGGCAAATAATGAAATAAGAAAACGAAATCTAAATTAAGATGAGGTTTTAGTCAAATATGAAAAACGAAAATTAAGAAAAGGTGATCTTTTAGTATTTTATTTGCTATAATATAGCTTTACTTACATATGTATGACTTATAAATATTCAATTAATTTTACATACGTCCGTCCTTTTATAAGCATCTCTATACATCTCATTAAATAACAACCTTACGAAGGAATAATAATTGCTCCCTAATGTAGTTTTAATATCCAGTTCAGTATTTATACGTTCATTTTCACTTTACATTTTCCCTATTAAACGAATCCTTGTATTCAGTACATATAATGAGAAAATTAAACAATTTTTTATCGCGTAAAATTGTATCAACGTATACAAACATTCGCTTAATTAGCGCACGGATTATTCCTCTTCATATCTGTCCATTTGACCTTTAACAGGATTTACTTTTGTATAATAAGTTGTTTTAATTATGAATTAATGATACGCTTAAGGTATTTTAGCATTTCAACGATTTTGGTGGTAAGGCAGTTTTAATTTTTTTCCGCAACTTATTTTTCAGGCGTAGCAACCGGTAACGTCTTTATTATAAGTACACAGGGCCTGTGCATGGGTCCGTGAGGTCCCCGACCTCATGATGGTCAGTGAGGTTAATACTTTTGCTTACGACATTAGAGCTATTTTTAGGTATCTACTAATTTCAGGTACCTACTAAGTATTGCGATCGACATTCTTAGCTGAAATTTGGACCGTAAATAGGGGAATATTTAACAAAGAATACGTGTAATAAATAAAAATCTACGTAGTATTTTTAATATTTTTATTATTATTTTTAAAAATTATTTTTTGTACAATGGCCCTGCAATTTCCTAAGACGTTCTTGGTAGCAAAACGTATTTTTTATCCATCTGGTTATTTTTTCTTCCTTTTTCTTATTATTCAGTCTTTAAAACCATCAGTTTTCAGAGTAGTCTTCTATAATTATACTTTACATAGTGATTTAAAAGATTAAATGTTTATATATATGTACTTTGGTATAAAAATATGTCAATTTTAAATAGCGTCATTAATTTCAATTTGTGTTTTTTAATTCCAATTTTTCTTAGTAATTTTTACGTAAGCCTGTTTTAAAACATGGTAAGTATGCCTAAAGGGCCTTTTTCAGTTTAGTTAGACGGTACTTCATGGTAATGTACGGTAGTGCTTATTTAAGATCAGCATAGCCGTCGCTTGCTCTTTCTTTTTTAATTAAGTTATGGACATTTGGATAACCTAAGTAGTTTTGATAAAAAAACGCCGAATGTCCAAGAACTTTATTTTATAACTTTGGCACTAAATAAAGCTATGTAAATGGCTTATAATTAAATAAAGAATTTAAATTTGAATTTAAGGTTATTTTTGTCATTCAATCAGTAACATAATATCTAAGCCCTTTTTAGTATATAATGTTCTTGTGATTCAATTAGCGCGTGAAACTTTAATTAAATTTAAAATATCTCTAAGACCCAAAATGGTATCTAGAAAAGCAACATCAGTCAGAGAATAAGTGAGCAGATTAATAATCATTAATTTATGCAAGGAAATATGCAAAAGGTCGCTAAAGAAGCGAGCTTATGATAAAAGACATGGTGATAAAAAACAAGTGATAGGCGCTAAGCGATCTCTAGAAGATAAGAAATTAGAGATAGTTAATTGAAATGATGCCAACAAAGGGTTAGAGTTATACACAGTATTTAGGTCGGGACCAGACTACAGCACCTCCTATCTGCAGTGAATGGTGACTGAAAGGAGTCTTCCAGGATCAGAAGTGGTAAAAGTGAAAGCTCGAGCCGTTTTGATGTATCGATGTCAGGAAAGATGTCGTTGTGTAGTGCCGAAAATACAAAATCTCGAATACACGTTAAATAGTAAAATGTAAAGTCTACTCATGATCATAAAGTATATGTAAAAATGGTTTCAAATGCATTGTAACTTATTGATTTATGGATATTAGAAAAAAAACTGCCAACATCTTCCGTGTAAGCTTGAAAGGATAAAAAGAAACAGTAAATTAATATTATTATTTCTATATTTGTGTCTGTACGCTTATCAGTTATACAAATTCATAAGTAGGGAGGTTAACGAGACGGCAAATTCTGAAAAACAAGCGACCTCGATGAGGGTCAGGCAGAGGAGGAGGTACAATTAAAAAGCGGAATGTAAGCCCGGATTAACTGACCCAGAAATAATGAGGCGATCCGCTGAATAATGAGGTAACGTTGCATATTTTACAAAACTTTCACTTTTGGTTATGCCTACTTGTCCTTAAATTTTTTGTTTCAAAGTTGACTGACGGAAAGGACTTTTAATACTAAGGATGACTTTAAAAACAACAGGTATTTCTTAATTTTTTATGTGTGAAGAGTAACAAACGAGTATGCAAACCACCTAATGTTAAGTAGTCGCAGTCCATAAACGTCCACATGCAACCACAAATACGACCAAAACCCTATCTGAGCTCGAACTGAGGACTCTGAGGACTAACATGGTCACCTCGCTTAAAAGTATAGCCGGCAACCGCACCTCTCCAACCGAAACACAAGAAATGCTTTACGGCGGATTGTGAGGGCGGCTATAGTTCTCCCACCTTTTTAATCAGCGGACCTATCTATATGTAGATCACAGATATGAGGTATGACATTGAAATAGCGTAAATACATAACATTGAACATAAAAGTAACATTAATAGTTGGAATTTAACAGAAACTCAAACTCCATTTTCAATTTCATAAAATAGGGATTCATTTTAACATGACTTGGTTTTTAATGAAAACGCTAAACTGTGCTGCGCAAATATTGTTTTATGTGAAAAAGTAATGTTTTAGAGAGCCCTTATTTCGTATGAATCTTTCTCGGGATGGTATATCCTCAAATGTACTTGCCTAACAAGTCAACTTACACATTACGGTTATTAGAACACAATTATGTAAAAATATAACACACATGTGATTTATGTAGGGTTACTTGCCCATATTCATTACGCTGGGAGGTAGGGTTGGCAAGCAGAGTTGATGTTAAAGATAGGAAGGGAAGGATCCCTTCCATCCATACTTTATCCCTTAGTCATCTCTTATGATATCCAGGGGAAGATATGGAGTAGTTTATTCTAAGCCGGAACTACCTTGGCAAATTAGCTCACAACTGTCGCTGGGTTCCGTTGGGCGTGAATCGCACAAGATCGGCCCGCCGGAGATCTATGGGGTACGCCTCTGTCCAGCCGTGGACGTCTACAGGCTAATTTGATGATGACGATGATGATGATTATGATTTGTGATTATAAAAATATTGTTTTATCAATGATACGATATGCGTTGACAACGATGTTGTCGAGCACAAGAACTGAGTTGAAACGCCTCACATAGTATCTCTGATCAACATTACAAAAACATCAGGAATAATAAAAAATATCTATAGAGAGTAAGTAAGGTATTGTACAATTCTGAACACGTCTGTCAGTAGGCTAAATCATTGTGTAGTTCAACCGTGTTTGCCTTAGGGTTGTTTTGTTAATTAATGTTGAGAACGTATATGCTGGTACCAATTTGCATGATTTTAATTCTGTCTGCAAAATTTAGTATATTGAATAAATGTTTCATGTTTCACAAAGGTAATTTATTTTTGAAATTGCGTACGGAATCGGCGGTACCTCTTGTAAATTGTTATCATAAATGATAGATAGAGTTAAGCATCGTTGAACATAATCAGTTGTTGGATGGGTTGAATCAAATTGCTAGTGAAAAAATTGCGTACTTTCGTGTGTGTTCTGAGAGAGAGTAAGAGAGACTTAGTGTAACCAGAACTCCTTGTTTTACATTACTTGGTTGCGGTCGTTTTCATGCCGTTATGGCATGTATTATCATACTGTATTTTAATGGAAATGATTAGAGACTAAAAAATATTGCACTCAAGATAACCATATTTTTATGTTAGATGAGTAACAAAAAAGCGTGAAGGATATCTGATGTTAAATGGTCTCTGCAGCCCATTGACGTCTACGTCCAACCTTAAACAAGACTAAAGTCCTGTCTGACATCGTGTAGAGATGCGTAGCTACTCCTCAATGGTCACCTCGCTTGTAAATATAGCAGGCGATCGCACTCCATCAACCGAAACACAAGAACTACTACGGCGGATTATTGGAGCCATGTTGGTATCTCCCAATTGAATTGTTATTCTACTAGCTTGCAAATATTTCAAATGCAATTATTTTCAAATAACGTACATGAATACTGTTTATATTTCGCGGGCAAATCGTTTATTGAAGCTTATAATATATTGATCGATACAGATACGGAGATATTTATTATAATATATTTATACTCTTCTGAAGAACCTTCAACATCGAGCTAGTTCTGAATAATAGAAACGAATACGTATTATGAATTTTATTACAGATCCAATCGTAAATCCGAGAAAAGAATTCTCGGATTCCGTCATTAATATGAGTTAGTACTTGTATTATTTTATCGCTTTTAAGTTCTTTGGAATAGACGATATAAAAGTAAAAAGTTTGAACAACTTCAGTGGACTTTGTTAACTTTGCCGTTACCGCTTACTTACCCAGAGAAAGAACTTTATCAGGAACTTACATATATTTTAGCAAACGTTATTTTGTGTGCTTCGTTACATTGACAGAACTCGCAAAAGTCGTAAAAGGATACGTCATATTGGGGCCTCATCCCCATCTGAGAGCCCTCTTACTGAAAACTTCCTACGTATGTATGTAAAATGTAGTTTTGAACTTACATATCTGTGTAATGTAAGTTACAATAAAAGGGCGCACTACAAAGTTACATAGCCAGACCAAACATAAAAAAGAGCAATAAATTAATTATCTTTGTCTTTTCTCAAAAAAAAAGTACTTAAACAGATTTATCAGTTTAATTTTGTTGCGTTTGTCTATGGTGGCATTGCCGTTATATGTGTTATACGTATTTTGGCCTATTGAAGTTCCAATTACATAAGATCTTAGATATGAAGAAAAATTGTAACAAAAATGAAATTATTATATTAGTGAGAACGCGTTATAAAGTAACATAAATTCCGCGACGATATTTGTTTAAAATCGTATATAACAATAATATGTGCTATACCAGATTTCTATGAACCCGGAACTCTATGAGAAGCGGTATTAAGCCAACCACTACGCCACGTGGATAACTTCGGAACTTTCTGCAATAACAGAACCATTGACAGAGTAACAAGTCGGAAATTTTCCCCTCGTTTTACCACAGTAACGGAAATATCGACTTTAAAATTTCTAGTTTGTTAGTTCGGAATGACACCGCGCTCGGCGATTGGATTATATTTCAAGCTGTTTCAGATTCTCGACTGTCCTTCCTTTTCATTTGATCATCAAAAGGCTAGCTTTCGAGTTAAGTGATTAGTCATTGACTGTAATTGAATGTTTAACTTCAAGTCAATAGAAAAAAAATACGGCAAGGACACGTGTTAGCTTAGTGGTAAGAATGTAGAACATTTGACATACAACTTATAGTATATTTTTGTGAAGTCATATTCATTTTAGAAATTACCATTTGCTTTAATAATGACAAAAATTTCGTCAAAAAACCTACTTGCCTGATATTTTCTTTTTTGAATGAGAAAAGGATAGCAAAAGAGCATGCAGCCCAACTGACATAAAGGAATTACTGCTATAGGTATCAACAAACAGCTTTAAACATAATTAAAGCCCTATGGATATAGGTAGACATGTTGCTATTCCTGGAGGCGAAGATAGCGACCTCGCTTTGAAGCCGGCAACTGTATCTCTCCAAATAAAACAAAAGAGTTGCTTTCTATCGGATTATAAGGTTGACGGTGGTACTTTTCAGGTAATTATAGTTCTATCACACTTAATTTATATGTGTTTTAAGTAATAAAATCTGTATAGTGAGAGAGAGTGGAAGTGATAGGTGGTCGAACTATGGTTCTACCGTGGAGGTACAATCATAATCCGTTCCGAAACAACTCTTGTTTCCATGGGAAAGGTGCAGTTGCCGACTACACTTAAAACCGAGATGACTCTCTCAGTCTTTAGCAGTAACAATACATATATATATATTATATACGAATGAGGTCAGGTAAGACTTGAATCCTGTTTGAGACTTTAATCCTGATCATGGATGTTAGATGATAAAACATAAGGTGGCCTGAAACACAAGATCTATATATATACATGGATAACCTACGGGCATCTGCAATAAAAGAGTATTAGGAAAAATGTCGGGATTTTCGTTCGAAAGTATAATTTACAGCTGTCCAAATGGCGCTTTCTTGGCGACCCTCAGGGATGGTTTCAGATGTGTGGTTGGAATCCATTGACGGATTAACACCATAATTGCGGACTGGCGTGATGTTATCGTAGTAATTGAATGGGCACACGCTCCCGGCAGTTAGTTCAAACCCCAGTAATTACAAGTTTTATGTTGCTATTATAACATTGTATTATGATACCCTGGTGGCTGTCACGCTGTTATTTACTAATGCTTATAACCAATGCTTATTTACAATTTTAATATTGTATTATCCTCTATCAGCGACCAAATTAAACGAATGTTAGATTTTAGAAAGTACAGTAAGGTTTAGACACAAAAAACTAAATAAAATCCTGGGCTTTCTCGTTATCCTCACGTAAGCAATTTTTGGATATTTCTACATGCAAATTCTCCAGCCCAAAATACATCAAAACTAAAAGATGTTTGCATGTATTAATAATGACAAATCCTTTATTACAGGTTACAGTATTTCGTATACATTATCTCTAATCTCTAATTATAAAACAAAGGCCCCCGTCGCGTCTGCCTGTCTATCTGTTTATGAGAAATTCAAAAGTACTGGACGGATTTTTGTAGTTTTCAAGAAATGAGTGATTTCTGTGGAAGGTTTTGGTGCATTATAAGTTTAGTTTTTTTTAATTTGGCGCCAAATAAAATAACTAAATTAGTAGTAGTAAAGTAGTTATTCAGTGGTCGTTTGAAATAGATGCTTTTAATTGTTAGTTTTTGCAACTAGGTAATGACAGGATGTATGTATGAAAGAAAAATAATGTAAGTAAATATAAATTCTATTACACGAATGAAGCTGAGCCGGGATGCTAGTAAATATTAATTAAATTAAAATATTCTAGTTCTTAGTATTGTGTAATTGGATTATACAATATTTTGAAAACTCGAGAAGATGGGTCTGCGCTACGATTGGCATAAAGCCATGTGAGCCCCTAATAGGCATAGGCACCAAACTCAATATCAGGTCGCACCTGTGTCCGGCTAATATATTATTCATGTTGAAACTATATTATGCTTATATGATATACTGAAGCTAAAGGTAAATTGCTAATTGTAAAAAAAAGGTGATTAGGATTGAGTTTAGTTTTAGCTAAACTTTCACATATTTACAAGATAATTAGAATGTCAAGAAACATATTTAAAAGTTGTTTTAAGTATGAAGCGAAGCAAACGAGCATGCAGGTTATCTGATTTTAAGTAGCCGTTACAACGTACGTAGAACTTCATATAGGATCAGTCCTATCTGAGACGTAAGTCCTGAGGAGCAACACATCTACGGAGTTGCTCCTGAGGGCTTAGATGGTCGCCTCATTTTAAGTGTAGTTGGCAATTGTTACTTTTCAATCGAAACACAAGAGTTGCTTCACTATTAGATTATGAGGGTAACGGTGGTACCCCGGTCAAGCTGTAGTTCTACCACCTGTAAATTGCCACAAGCTTTGATTGATATAAAACTTGATTTAGATATATGCAACTGGTTCAATATATCGGCAATTAAGAAAAAGTTTATTGCGTGTAAAATGAATGTATAAACGCCGCGATGATACTTTAAAAACATAAATAAATATAATTAAGTTATGAAAACATTGTTTAAGCATGTTTATTTAGAATCCCGTTGGAGATATACAAATTGAAGTAATGTGGAACAAACCCTCCGTACCTAGGAGGGAACCGACGGAGCGTCGATATAAAATGTCAAGAGTCCTTGTTTACCCTCATGTTACCTAGGGTCTTATAACTTTGTGCCAGCGAATTTATTTAGTCCTCTAAACTCTTTAGATGTCTTTGTAGAATGTTACAATAGCGTATTCTATACTATCGACGTCTCAATGTACATTTTTTTTTTATTGCGAAAGAGTAAGAAACGGGCATGCAGGCCACCTGATGTGAAGTGGTCACTGCAGCCCATGGACAACCACGTCCATTCTCAAATAGAACAGAAGTTCTATCTAAGGATGGACGCAGATGCGTTCCTACTCTTGAGGACTAAGATGGTCGCCTCCAATAATGTCTATCCGGCAACCACAGATTCAGTCATGTTTTATATATAAAATGCAATAACACCGTCATATCCAGTACTGCATATCAAGGCTTTATTAAATTTAATAAAAATTGCAAGTAATTAAAAAACGATTCTATATTTTTTATATTGATAATTACATAAATGATAAATGTAAATGTATAGGAAATATATGAAAGTTAATTATACAATCGAAATACAAATATTGCTTCAAAGCGGGTTACGAGGACACGGAGGTTCCTCCCCGGTCAAACGATCTAACTTTTGTGTTCACTGACCATAAGGTGGAATGTATGTTCATTTGCTACTTTATAATAACATGTTTATTTAAAATCCCCTAAGAGGTGTAGAGAATCATGGAAAGTCGAACACCGTCTTGTACTTAGAAGGGAACCTTCGATATAAAATGTCAAGAGTCCTTAGTTACCCTCATGTTGCCAAGGTTTTATAACTTTGTGCCGAGTTTATTTAGTTCTGGAAACTTCTTTAGGTGCCTTCGGATATGTTATTTTATACATTACGTATGTGACGTAGGTGCGTCTATTTTAGTGTTAGATATTCGGCGGGTCTTGTTTTTGTTGCTTAGGTAGAGCTAAAGTTAGGGTGGGTTTATTATCTAATTTTAGGACTTGTTTTTACGAATCAATTTTGCCTGAGTAGGTAGTGTCCCTTGCTCTGAAAAGGATCAAAGGGAATAACGTTATAGATAAGTGACTGTTATTGGAGTATATATATTATTACGAATTACAAATAAGTATTTATTAGTGCCTTCCATGCTTGTGTGTCTCGGATAGTTTTAAATGTAGTCTATTATACTAAAATGCTTTACTTAATATTAATTATTCGTCATTCAGAATAAGCCCACAAATCTTAAAAGGAATTTTCTATTTACCGTTTAGATGTTCTTGATAGAATTGAATCCAGAACTCGCTTAATACTAGACAAATGTGCTAAGCACTGTGTCCGACATAGTAAGCTCAGCTCTAATTTACTTTAGGCAATTTCTGTTGTTTTTTTGTTTTGAAAATGTCATTTCATCATCAGCCTGTGCCAGTCCACTGCTGGACATAGGTCTCTTCCAAGGCGTGCCATTGAGGCCGGTCTCGGGGTGGTCAATGTAGTGTAGTCATTTACTCTATCGATTACGATAGAGTAAATGAACTCTCATAGCGGCTCTAAACGAGACACTTTACATAAATTGGCGTGCCAGACAGTCGCCATTCCATAATCAATCGCGTCGACTTTCGCAAAGTGGCTTGATCCGGCGTTATTGATATTTGACAAATAAAGCAATATATCAACCACATTAGGGGGAGCATTACCCGCCACGGTATAGACATAATCTTGACCGATAAGCGAGCGGATGCCATTACATTTATTGCTAAGGGCGCACTGGTATATCTTTGCAATTCATAATGGCACGTGGCTCAAACGATTTCATATCGTGTGCCATTGAGATAAAGGTCACGTGACGCGACTTGCTGAAATTAAACAAATGTGTGTAAAGAATAGAAATTACAGTTAGGCGTGTTACACACCCAATTTCGTTAGCAAAACTAGTTTTATTGCTTTCGATAATCTTGTACTATGTTCTTTTAGATTTTTAATAATGAATATCTATGTATAAAACATGAACCTAAGTTACAAAAATTTGGGAGATAGCTTTCTTATATAGCGCTTTGTAAGCTTTATAAATGAGCACTAAGAAAGAAAATTCAGAAACTCCACTATGGTGAATAATCCTGAGTTTTAAAGAGTATATAAAATTATTTAATATCGAATTCTGTACTTGCGAAACCGCGGGTAAAAGCTAGTCTATTATATAATTTAAACAAATTCTAAAAAAATATTTGATCACTAAAACTTTTGCAAGTATCTTTATACGTACTGTATAACTATCGGGGCTTTTCTTATGTCCCATTTTTAGGACAGCCTGTCTTGTTTAGGAGCTTCACGAAGTCGTTCTTCATGAGCTGCATCTGATCAAGAGAGATGTTTTTAATTGTTTTGAAAATAGTCGAGGCTAGTCTAAGCAAAACTAGTCTAGTCTTACGTAAGTGAAAACATGAGTGTTTTAAAATACATAATGTCGTAAAATCGTTCATGTTTCGACTTCAGACACGCCAACTTCACACAATTTTCTGTCCAATAATTGATTGTTAAACCTTGCTGTTTTTAGGTTTCAAGGTTGTGTTAAAGGAGAGATACTACTTAATTTTTATCTTCGGGGTAGTAATGCTTCAGTAGATGACTTTTGCAAGTAAGACTACAATACTGTTAGCGGTTGATTTCAGGTGATTCTATAGCGGAATCCGTTGGTTTTCAGATGGATTACATTCTCGTTTGCTACTTCTAAATCATAAAAGAAAGTTATATCATCAACAACGACACGGCTTTTCTATATACATAATTTGTCTACTTCCAAAGCCTTGTCATAGAAATTTGGTGAAGAATTCGATAATCCACCGCTTTTGGCGAAGGGGAGAATTCTGTATGCGGATCGGTTTATGGGTACATCAATATAACTGAAGCACTCACCACGGCACCGCATTAACGCTAAGGATATTTTATTGTGACGATAAAGTCGATTTATAAACGCCGAGGGAAGCCTACGACATATCGGCTCTCACTTACTTATATATTTACTAAGACATAAATAAGAGAATTAAGCTCGAACGAGGCTTACGTCGATGTATTGCTCGGTAAATAGAGATGAACAGGTGATTTTACCACGAACATCTCTTTGAAGGGTATTAAATAAATTATGTATAAGCTACACTTTATTGGTAACGGAAATTTTATATAAACACCCACTCCATGTCGATGTGACAAGAAGTTATCGGGACAAGCAAAATAATTACCTGCTTCTGATTTCAAAATAACAATTCTGGGAAATATCGTTCAGAGCCTCACTATTTTTTAGCGGGAAGAAATTCTTGCGTTCCCATCGAAAAGTTTGCCATTTTCATGGTTATCGGTAATCTTACATGTGAGGTCTTCATTTTCAGATTCACTTGACTCAGATGGAAGGTGTCTTGTCCAAAGTCATTGACATAAAACATTTAAAAATCCTCTTAGTTGATTTAAGATAATTATCAACAAAACAGTTTACACATTGTCATTGAGATCTTTAGTATCAATTTAATGAAAGGATATTAAAATCTATTTCCCTCTTTCTGGTACATCATTTTGATATCATCCTATTGAATGCAGACCTATAGGTACATATTGTTTCACAATAGTATAAACTTGTTATATAAAAAATAAGTTTTTGTAACTTCAATTAAGAATTATTATTATAAATAATTTAAAGCAAGATCAATTAATGAAATTTATATAAAAGGAACTTGTATACTTCTTAAATAAACTCGGCTATCGAAACGATAATCTCAAATTCAGGGAATATTGAAAAGGATTATAATATTAACTAATAAGCTATTCTAACTGTTTTTAATTTGAAAGCGTATTTTTTATCTTAATAAGGGATAAATAAAATTAATTGAGAATACTGAGAAATTACTAGATAATTCAAAAACACATTATAATAATAATATCAGGTCTTGATCTGGCATTGCTTTTGTTACGTAACATCGTAAGCGGTCGGATGAAACTTAGGCTTTAGATTTACGGTAGGAAATGTTTGCGCTTGAGGCCAATATTTGAACAAACGTGTAACGCAAATATTTATTCACAAAGTCTACGACGTACGTCTAGATGTGCGACTTTGTGTAGAATTAGGTTATGTGTGTCTTGTAAATACGATAACAATGTATTTTTAGATATCTTGTATGTTAGTAATTGATTTTTAATTTGGTGGTTAATAAAACAATAACTGGTTTGAGTTTTTAGAAAAGCTTGAAGTATATCGCGCGCGCACTCATAAACACACACAATGTATGTTCTGTTATAAATGTGTAGGTTTCTTATCATTAATATATTTGTATTTTGATTTATTATGTTATATATATCTTTGTTATCTTTGTTATATCAATTAATTCAAAGTCCCTAATGACTGATAAACTGGAAAGTTGGAACATCAGAAGAATTGTTGTTTTTAAATTAAAACGTATTATGAGGGTAAATTTGGTTTTTACGTTATATTCTGACTCTTTCTCAATTTGCATGGAAGCATGGAAGCAGGGTAGTGGTATGTACTCGGAGTTGCCTTGCCCAACAGTGGGAACTAAAAATCACAGCCATATGATTCTTAAAAGCTAAATAGGTTTTTATTGCCGTGTAAAACCTTAGGCAAGATCGCTTTCATGACTTGAATGGTCACTCGCGACCTACTTTCGGTTAAAAATATGGATATTATCAAACTGCAGATCTCACTTTGATGTAAAATACTGAAGTTTTATGAAAAGTCTTTTGATATGACTTTCGAGTGGCGCAAAACGTTGATACGGCTTCTCAAAATTTTGGGGAAAGTTATGACGACAAAGTTGGTATATTTAAAACTCTTTCTGTGTATAATACTGAGAAAATTAGGAACTTCTAGGAAAACAAACAAAATATGCAATGATTGCTTAAAGAAAATCAGGTACCGCGTAAAAAATGTTTGATTCTAAAAAATAAGTTCAAACAGACGACCACGTTAAATGCCTGAGCAAGCTAAACTATAAAACAAGAAAGAAACATTTGTCTCAGATATTTCTCGCGTATATATAGGAAGTACATACATGCCATATTTCCCTGAGTTTAAAAAGGAAGTACTTAGCAGTGGGGCAATGTGTTGATAATACATTTGTTCCCGCTTAGAAGTGAATCCAGTCTTGTATACAATGTTATCAACTTACCAATGACTTAAGAACTTAGGAGAATTTCATACAAGCAAATGACAAGGTGTTACCTGAAACAGAAAAAAATATGTTACTAAAATACTCATAAAGAACATGATCTGTTTTTATTACATACATGAGTAGATGACGTTGTCATAAATATACCCATATTTATATTTTACATCTCCACGCATTATCGCTATTCTCAGTTAGTGCTAGAAAGATAATAATTGTATCTAGGTTTTAAATATTATTCTGCGTATTTCGTCAAAATTTTACCGATGCAGTTTTTTCATGATGTTTTGTTGAGGTGTATATACGTGTGCATAGTTTTGTTTTAGATAATAAATTATTAAATAGAAAGTAGTGCAGAAATGTGTAAATATACAGAAAGTAAACAGAAGTACAAGAGTAAAAGTAATAAAGGAAGCTATTTTTTAGTTTTTAGTACTATTAGAAATAGAAAGGTTGTAAAAAAATGAGACGGAAAAAAAGAAGTAAAGAATAAAAACAAAGTACAAAGCGCCATTTTTCTAAGAATGTTTAATAAAAGTAAAGAAAAAAGAAACATATACTGAAAGATTTATAGATAAAAAAGTGAGAGAGTAGAGAACAGCGTTACGGTATCTCCTACTTGTCGTAAGAGGCGACTAAAAGGAGGACGCAAGTACTCGTAGATGAACTTAAATCTTATAATTGGATCTTATTTCTGAGAGAATAAGTTATTAGGAAAACTGATTGATAACTCTTTGTCGAGCAATAAATTGGCTTAATATATTTTTTTATCAATCATTCCTTTATCGAAGCTGGACATAGTTTATTGGGATATTTATAATAAACGAGTTGAAATTAAGCAAAAAGCTTCATACAAGGTTTGGCCTAACGCCAAGGTTGGGTTACAAATAATATTCATCAGCATAGAAACGTAGAGGATTTCTGTAGAACTGTGTGTTCATTATTTATGTATAGAATCTTGGATTGAGCTTCAAACTAATGTCAGATATTAAATTGAAATAGGAAAGACTTTGAATTGAAATTCATCGTAAAATTTTGTTTCATTATATATGACCATTCGTTTGGTTTTAGGTTTTTTAAATAAAGTGTAATAAGTTATAAAATAGTAGGAGTTAATATTGATTCTTGAATTGTTTGTTCTTGAGGTCAATTGAATGTTGGAAATGTGGCAAAATCGTTGTTAATTTGTAAAGGTATCAAAGCCGCCATGATAGTCTGCTACGAAATTAACCTTGTCAGTTGGTAACATCCAGTTTTATTTATATCAGTAAGATGATCATCTTAGTCTTCAAGAGTAGCATCACGTCTACGTACGTCCACAAAGAGGACATCAGTCTTGTTTTGAGGTTGGATGTGGATGTCCATTGGCTTCAGCGATCACTTAACGTCAAATAGTCTTTGCATTACACACTTGTATGCCAATCTCTTAACAAAAAATGCAATAAAAAACAAAAATACAGACTATAAACCAATTCGTTGGTATTGCTTTTCCTGTTACTAGTTTTTTATTTACAGATTCCATTAGATGATCGAAATAAAAGTTTTTGAGATTCATTTCTCTTGCCTATTTTCAAAGTAAAAACAAAACACATTCATTCCGCCATTGTGTTTTCAACGGAACACTTTAGAAATTGTGAGTGGGCGAGCCCCTAAAATATCCTCTTAAAATAAATCAAAAATTAATGTTTGTACATACTTCCCGATCTTATCATGCTGCCACTTTAGCCTTTTATCTCTTCTGAGTGGATTTCACTTTTCACATTAACAATCTGACGGATTATATGAAGGAAGTACGCGAGTAACGATTTTACTCGAGTACGCTAGATTTGAGCTTATTATTGTTAATTCTCGACGTTCCGATATTACGAGGATTCAAGAGCTGTTTCGGAGGATCCGTATTAAAATAATGTGTTTAACCAATATTCTATTTTAATTGTCTCCTACATTTTAAATGATTCGTACTACGCATAATATAGCTAAATTTGAAGAATTCGTTAATAGAATAGAAGTGCAGTATAATGGTTGTCTTTTGGTAGTCTTTTCTGAGAATAAATTTCTTTAAAACCTAAAAAAAATTAAATCTAATGGTTTACAAATGTAAATTAAATATATAAATAGAAACCGTATACTGCAAAACAACAATGTATTTGAAAGTTTGTATGATATTTAGCTTCTCTTTAAGGTGGGAGAACTATAGTTCGACCGGGGAGGTACCATCGCCGATCTCATAATCTGCCGTAAAACATTTCTCATGTTTCGGTTGGAGGAGGTGCGGTTGCCGGCTACACTTTAAAGCGAGGCGAACATCTTAGTCCTCAGGAGTAGCAACGCATCTACGTTTGAGCTCAGATAGGATTTCAGTCGTGTTTGTGGTTAGACGTGGATGTCTATGGGCTGCGACTACTTAACATCAGATAGTGTGCTTGCTCGTTTGCTACTCTTCTTACATAAAAAAAAAAAAACAAAAAGCAAAGCTATTTTGAAATAAATACACTTTTAAAACGATTCAATCAAAGCAATTAAATGAACCAAGTCTACATTCCTAACGTCTCTTAGAATAGTTTCCGAAGACAAAGTGACAAGCTGAAGAAATATTCGTGTCAAACTCAAAATGAGAACGATTATTTAAAGAAGACAGCTATCATCGTTAATTAAGATAATCCAACTTGAGGAAAATTGTTATGCACCGGAATTCATTTTAAATGCGAAATCTGAATGCTTAAATGTTTTTTTTTTATGTGAGAAGAGTAGCAAACGAGCAAGCATACTACTTGATGTTAAGAATAGCAGCCCATAGCCACCCACCTACAATCACAAACACGACTGAAATCCTATCCGTACGTAGATACGTTGCTACGCCTGAGGAATAAGAAGGTTGCCGAGCTTCAAAGTATACCCGGCAACCGCGCCTCTTCAACTAAAACACGAATAAGGCTTTACAGCAGATTATAAGGGCGGCGGTGGTATCTCCCCGGTCGAATTATAGTTCTCCAACCTTTTGTTAAATTAACCTTTGTTATTTAATTAACCGTCTTATATTATTACTGAGTTTTAAACGACACGGTTAAAGCCGTATTTGTGTTGTGTTACCCTCATTTCTAATTAATTACGAGCATTTCGAGTAATTTTCTGCCATGATAAATGCAAAGTCAAGCCGCCAGTAGAGGCACGCACGAAACATTGTTTATTTCATTTCAATCAGACTAATATTAATCATTCAACTGTTCGGTACATTCCCCCCGATATCCAAGAATATTAAATTTATTAGTAGTCCCGCTCAATGAAATATTTAATTTCATTTGACGCAGAATGTTTCATAAACGAGAGTATTATATGTTCTCATTGAGATAATAACTGTCACAATTACATTTTGAAATTTGTCTAATATTCGAAATTCTCATATTCGTACTGAGCGTTGCTGTTATAATTAATAATGTATTTTAAAGAACTGATATTCATTTAATCGGTGTTTCTATATCCGTCACACCAGAATACAGTAATCATTTTGGTACAATCAGTGAGGAATGAGTGACGGAAAGATCGTCGGAAAATCTACTTACGATCTTAAATTAATATAATCTTACTATGTAACTCTACGAGTTTACTAGATACTGCCTACTCATGTTTTACGATTCTTGATTTTTAGCGAACCAGTTCAAAATATCAGAAACAAAAATCAAAAGTCGTTAATTGTGAGTACACGTCAGTCAAGTCAGTTCACCCGCGACCACAATCAAGGCAACTGGTAAGAAATATTGGAATTTAGAAAAACCTTTATCGAGAATACTCGGTACAAAGAAACAAGTTCGACGACCTCCGTGGAGATTTAATTATGTATTCTAAATATTTTGTATGCTGGTAACTTACAGCCAGTTGATACTGATTTTCTAGATACGAACTGGTTGCGTAAATAATAAATTTATGTAAGCCTTTGGAGACGTGTTCCAAATAGACAGAATATCTGATGAAACTTGTAAATAGATGTATGAACTAAGATTTAAATCGCGAGAAACGTGAACTACTAATTCAGGAAAATAAATCTCAATACCACTGGGACATAATATACGTGCTTGACTATACAAGTTTAAATATATTGAGTAACAAATATACTTATTTATGTAATTAAAGGAACGTATTAACACCTAGTCTATTGATTGAAAGTGGTGAAAGTTCGTAAACCTGTGTAACCAACTTCAAATTCTTATAGAACTGAGTTATATACATATGAAGTTGAATCCAAATGCCTATTACTAAGGGCTGAGATGGTCGCCTCCTTCGTTCGTTCGCTTCATACTAGACACCGGTGTACCTGTGGTACCTTCAAAATCAAACCATATAGGTTTTATCACCTTTCCAATACAAATATGGATTTTTTTGTTTCATATAGCCGAAATGATTACTAAGAAAGTCGTTTACTAAGTTTGGAAAGTAAACCTTTTATAAAAAAAGATGGAAATTTTTATTTTATAATGTCGACGTTGCGCGGTCAAAACTGCGGACAAAATGTAGTATTCCATAAATAATAATATATTTATGGACTGTTGAAATGAAAACCAATTTAATACTTCTATTGTAGTCTTTGATAAATAATTAGTGCTGATTGTTGAAGGAATTCTTATAAATAAATATTGACGCTACGTTTGGACACAGTGCTTGAAAACATTAAAAATGTATGAAAATTTTGTAACAGCGCTATAAAATACGATATTCAGTTTGTTTCCCAAGATTTGTTCCACTCATTGCGTAGAGATTTTTGCGAGTAGTGAGAGAATAAGTCTGGCGCAAAACTTCATCTCTAATGTAGAAGTTTGTTGGGAACTTCCACGGAGGACATGTCAAAAGTTGCCGACTTTTGATGTGTGCAACAGCCATAGGAATCCGATCTTGCAACTTACATGTTCAGTCGACCTGCCGATAATGTGACACGCGAGATTTATAGTCTGTGGACTTGTTTGTCTTATTTATCTATATATACGTCTTATTTATTTATTAAAGTTGCAAAAACGAAATGAATACAATAGATGAGGGAAAGAAACAAAGTTAAATCTAAAAATCATCTCTATTACTATTTCGTTTGGACCGTTTAAGATAAAAAAAAACTAATTTGTGCGTGTGTTTAAAAGGGCTGTGTGTGGTTTAGAATCCAAATTAGAGCCGTTTGGTGATATTCTTTATTTTTTTTTACATAAGACCTCAACTGTCCTTGATCGTTACTAATGTAAAGTACAATCTATGTAGAGACGATGCAGACCGATACAATGCATCAACCATTAATTAATTAACATTATTTTTTACGTCAAAGCACGAATGTGTGCGGGCCCGCTTATGTATGTATAGATAAAAATATTTGTGAACCGTACCTTACACACTGAATATGTTTTAGAAAATATTATTCTAATAGCAATATTCATTATTATTATCAACATAGGAACAATTCATTTTATTATGTAATGGGTACTCACGATTAACGCTTTTTATTTGTCGATATTTTGAACCAGTTGCAACTGTTTCGTAAACTACGCAACTAGGGGACAATTTGTAAAGCCATAACTAGGCAGTCGCACGAACACTAGCAGTCACCCATCATACTTCCAACCACGCCCGTCATTGTCTAACTTAATAGATTATTTAATATCTGCAATAGCACTGGGCATTTGCAATGGACTACATTTCTTTCCTAACATAGAAGTTTATAAGTCGTTATCGCCCAAGGGCACTCGGTACGCCAACTTAACGACAGCTTTTTTGGACATAAAAGCCAATATTTCGATTTGAAACACATTAGAGAATCACTTAGTAACAAACACATTTTCTCTACAAGTCTTATATTAGATAGCTCTTTGGATCTCCTAATGGGATAATAATAAAAGCTTGGAGAACTGTCTCTAATTTGGCGACATACGAGTATTTTTGTTGGATCGATTTATCTGAACACGATAAGTCCATTAGTTTGGCAACTAACATATTATATTTTGTTATAACTAACGTAAGTGTGGTTTTGTCGCGAAGATGCCATGCCACCAAGGACTTCTCTATTCTGTAGTTTTCAAAGATGTATTAAAAGAATACTCGGCCTGCGTGGTAGTCACCATAAGCGCCCTTTTTCAGGCATTATCGCCTAAATAATGGCTTAAAACTTCTCATTCTGAGAGTAGATACGTTTTCATCTGGGGCAGTAACGTCTAATGATTATGATGACTACACTCACACGTATGTTTAAAGATATTATAGCGATTTTATGAGATTGAAGTACCAATGCGCATGCTGTCCACTTGATGGTAAGTAATAGTAATAAAATCCACCTTCGCAGAGTTGCAAAACTCAGCAGTCTAAGGTACTAAATCATTAGTCCTAAGTACAAATATATAGACATTAACAAATAATCAACGAAAATCTTCATCACAGTTACAACATACATACATAAACTCTTTAAAATAAGGGCATAAAACTGAGATAAGAGAGAATCTCTTGTATAGTAATAACACAAGTCATAGAACGAGACTCTCACAAGCACGAATACCTATATCATCTATGTATTAAATGAAAGGCTATTTATTGGTTGGAGTAAGCAACGTCGTGGTGGCGATATATGGTTAGGTTTGACTAGTAGGAATATCGCATACCGAGTACGGGTCCACTCTCATAATACCCCGTAGTTCTTTGACCATACTTCATAGGCTTAGACTATTGTTCACCACGTACTTAAGTACGGAATGGTGTATCATTCCTTTGACAAATTTATGGAGAACTTTAGCAAGAATTCCCCCGCGATGTTTTCTTCACCACTAAAGCGGTAAATAATTTCTAATAAACATCCAAAGTTTAAAACTTGTGTGTGATACGTCAGAACCTTACCACTACCACTAGTCAAACATTATCGGAATATTGTTGGTACAATTGATACTTAGAACGGTAAACATAATCTTCTTCTATACATATGATAAAAATTTAACTGGTCGCTGTCTGTACATGGCAAATATATTTAAAAATTCATAATGTGGTACCTTTATATACGCAAATGAACACAAAACAATGTTTTTCATTTTGTCTGTATGTGTATATGTTTGTGCTCGGTAATTTCAGAAACGGTTTATCAGATTTGAATGCAGTTTTCAGGATTATATTGCGATGGGCTTCACTTAACATTTATTGTTTTAAATCGATTAACAAATAAATAAGTTTTGTCAATTTATGTCAATCATCATCGGACGAAGTTGTTGGCACAGCTCGTTTATAACTAAACATTTAACTATTGAAAATGCTTACGTTGTAACAAAAAGCACCTAACAACATGATTCCTGAACACGAAGACTGTTTTCATTGCGACATTGCGAAAACGTTTGGCCCGTGTTTCACGAGAGAAGTTTCATTGGCACGCATGGAAAAATACTTCGAATCGATACTCGGACGTTCAGGGCGGAACAAAAAAGCTAAGTTCAGTACGCAATGTAATTTCCGCCGGCAATGGACTGTGAACACTGACTAGATTTCGACGAATTTCGAACGATCGTTTTGTAAGTGATCCAATATGTTTTGTACTCGGAAAATCTGAAGTACTGCGATAGATGTATATGAAATACGAAAATAGTGGATTTAAAATATATGAAAACAGACTCGAGTAGAAGTTACTATAGAGTCGGTCAGAATGGTGCACTTATTCTTGCCATTGTTATTTTAGCATGAGATATATATCTAACCTTTCCAAAGACAGAATATGAAAATGAGGTAATAAGGCATAATATTCGTATAGCATTCAGTAAGTTGCTTTTCATATGTTAGTGCAAATAAAGGTCTGTCTCAAGGTAAGGTGTTTTTTAAAATACAACAGACATTTTTCTTATGTATTTGTACATAGTTCCATCAGTATAGTAACATAACCTTTTTTAATCCCCCATTAATAATTTTTGTTTTTCAGTTCGAGGTTTAGTTGCAGGCTACATATGAGAAGGGCGTCTTAGTCATCAGGAGTAACAATGCCAGTACATACGTTAGTACATAGATACATTCGACCTGAGATATGACTTTACTCGTCTTAGAATTGAATGTACATATATATTGATGAATTGAGCGACTACCTAACATTCGTCTTACGCGATTATTTGCTATAAATGAGTTATTTTGAAAGGTGAAAGAACTATAGTTCAACCAGCAAGGTACCACCGCCGCCCTCATAATCCGCCGTAAAGTATTACTTGTGTTCCGGTTGGAGAGATGCGGTTGCCGGCTACACTTTGAAGCGAAGCTCAGGAGTAGCAACGCATCTACGTTCGAGCTCAGATAGGATTTCGGTCGTGTTTGTGATTGTTCGTGGATGTCTGTGGGCTGCGACTACTTAACATTAGAAGGTTTGAATCCTCCTTTGCTACACTTTTCACATAAAAAAATAGTTGTTTTCGTTACAAGAAATATAGAGATTGCCATTGGATACACTTAGTGAGGCAATCATCTTAGTCCTCAGGAGCAGCAACATGTAACGTAAGACTTCTAATAAGACTTTACTTAACATCAGGCGGTCTGATACTCATTTACATCGGATATAAAAAAAATTTTTAGGAAAACGATATTATCTTTTAAATATATTTCTATAAGGTACTCGCGTGAATGGACGACGTTAATACTTTCAAAGCATGGAAGTTCTGATAGATCAATTAATCTTTCCCCCTGCATGTAGCCAGCCGTAGAAAAATGAATAAGCATATTATCAGTTTTTTCCTCTTTCTATGTTAATAGAGATAAACTAGCAGTGAGGTGTAAAAAGATCGTCTGTTCAGTTATAAATAATCGACCTAATGTAGCTGTTAATTATGATTTTTGACGACCACGTTTTGCAGTGATGAAGAGAGTAGTCTGACACGCATAGTGTTCTGGGTTCGAATCCCGGTCGTACAAATACCTGAATGATAAAGTTGGATTTTAGTTATGGGTCTGGGTGTTTATGTAACTGTCTTGTATGTCCATGGCACTCATAATGCAGGGAATCCGATTGGACTGTGAGTGGAAAAGCCGGTGTTATTTCTTTTTGGAATAATAAGTCTGTCAGACACGTAGGCTTCACGAAGTTTACCTTGACAGTAAAGGAAGTGTTGAGTAATTTCTGATGTATGTAGTTTCGAAAATTAAGTCGCGTGCGCCAGGAAACCGGATCGGGGCCCCCCCATTGGTAGAAAAAAAATTTGGGTTATCACTGCCTTAACTGTTGATTTCCATGGCACGGGCACAAATAGTTTATAATAAACTAAATTATAATAAATTAAGAGTAAATTAGAATATTTAAATATTCTTTTATAGTAATAAATATCTGACTTTACCATGATATTTCACGTTATT
>DWON01000117.1:0-45256 GCA_018251015.1 Phocides pigmalion okeechobee
TTTCAATTCTAATCTGCCACATGATAGGCCTGAGATTTACTATTAGGCTACCATGACTTGTAATAAATAAGTTTATAAGTTAAAAGATAAATAATCTTACTATTGTTTAATAAACAAAATTAATTTATTAATACTTCAGATGCAATTACATTATTTAGTACCTTAGGTACAAGCACTTTTATGGAAAATAAATACTTTATTTTAGTACATACAAGAACATAATATATTGGATTAAAAACCGAGGTAAAAATATAATTTGCATCTATAAATTAAAACCAAGTGCACTACTTAAATATCTCTTGCATTATAAAATAAACGCTATAAATAAAACTATTTAAAATAAACCATAGAATAAAACAAAAAATAATAATTTCGAAATACCTTCAAGTATTAAATGCCCTAGTTAACGAGTCTTATATTTATTTCTTAATTTACAGTGTAAATAATGATTATTGCAATGAATTAACTCACCTTTAAAGACATTTCAAATTTTTAATCGATTTCGTTTCACTACACGTGTAAAACAATCATAATTCGGTTTCTATCACACGTAATTTTGCACAGCAAAATTAATTATATTACACAGCCATCCTGAACAAATATAGATTACGTAATGATATAATTATTTGCATTAAGTTTTATTTACGAATTGTCCTGTAGTTTTATTGTCGCGTTACGAATGAAGGCTCAACGAAATTTTATTTCATCGAATAAAACAAAACACGTCCACCGCGAACCGCATTCGATCTATTAATTTTTCCCTCGCGCCGAATAGGCGGTTTGAAGGTTGATAGTTTGGTGTTGCTAGTGGTATGACTTATACTACTTACGAGTAACTAACTGAATTTCAGGTTGTTGCCATTCATACTAAATTTATTATTACATATAATTAAAAAGTTTTAAATATAATAAATTATCATATTTGCATTGATAATAATCAAAACTAAATCGCTATATATCGCTATACATACATATTTTTAGTCTCATAACCATTTGGTGTTCGAAAACGCATTAACAACACAGATGGCGCTGTTAAGTAATAAACGTAAATGAAATAGTAACTTGTAAAAGTAAAATATAACTTTCTTATTTATTAATAAAAAAACATAAAAGGATAAAAACAAAGATCGAATTAAAGCATTTTTTATTTTTACAGTTTAATTTACATTGAGGACTAATAGTTAAGTTTTAAGTATCGTGGTGATTAAGTTTTGATTATTTATTTTGTTTGTCTTTCATCAAATGTGTTTTAACAGCCTCCGCAGCAGCTTTCATGTCATATTTATCAGCGTGAATTGTTATATAATGATATTTCAATTCTGTTGCCATATTGGTTTGATATTCGCATAAGCGGCAGCGGTAAAGATAAAGTCCAGAGTGACGGTTGAACGCATGTTTGCGAAGATTTTCCTGAAATAATATTTTGATTATTTAATATTAGCTTGATACAACAATCAATGTTAAATACTATTTTAAAATATAGATAAACACTTACAAGACTTCCACATGTGAACTCACAATGAGGACAACAGTATGGCTTTAATCCCCTGTGACAGACAAGATGCCTCTTCAAATGACTAGCCTGGTCGGTTTTAAATTGGCATAATGGACATTCATGTAGTTTGAGTCTTTCTCCGTGTGTACGCAGGTGTCTGATAAAAAATGTAATAAAATTACATCAATGCATAGGAGTGATTACGGTCTTATTTATTTTCTCCTAGTAAAAACGGATCTTCACAACCTGAGGAAACCTGCATCATATTTCACCACGCCTTTCCACTTATTTCTATGTTAGTTGAATGAACAGAATATAGGCAATCTCTTAATATTTCATTAATAATATATATGCAACTGCCATCTAGTCTACCTAAAGTTAACTATGTAAAACTTAGCATTTGTAACTCACTGGATTGCTACGTAGTGTTAAACTTGAAACATAGATGGCACTAACCATTACCTGTGAGGAACGGGTAAAATTCCTAATGAGCGGTTTTTAATCATCTTCATTTATAAATATTTTAATGTTGGTTTAAATAAATAGAATATTAATTCGATACGCACCTGATAACACTCTCTGGTGTAGTCCCAACGTAAGTACATTTTTCATAAGGGCACCTTTTGTCGTCTTTAATGCATGTTTTACAATGCTGGTTGAAGGATGTTCTGGAAATAATATTAATCATAGAATTTTAACCATAGACGAAAAAATTTATGAAACACATGTGTGTGTGTGTTTTGTACATTTTTTGTATATATTTTCTATAAGTATCATACATTATTTGATTTTAATAAGATAGAGAAATTTAATGTTTCGAAAAAATTGTAATAAGTAATTCGACAATATGTATTGTTATTCCAACAGCTACCATTTTTATGTCATTTAAGTAGCAAACGAGCATGAGTGTACTTGATGATTAGTAGTCTCTGCCCTGCCTAGACGTTTGCAACTCCACTTAGTAAAAAGAAGTCTATCGTTGCGTTGCCCTCCTAAGTACCAAAAGGGTCTCCTTTTAGTTTTGTAAGAAAGAACGCAATCACATTCTACCGAGAATTAGGGACACATGTATGCTAGAAATAGGTGCGGGGGACTTTTAGGTCAAAATGTACAGAATCTACAACTTGCCATATTTTATTAGATCGTAGAAAGTAGAAAGAGGGCAAATAATTCTCACTATTAAAAGTAACAACGAGCATGGCGCAGTGGTAATTATATTGACCTGACATACAAAAGTTCCTATGTTTGAGTCCCGGTTAGGCAGATATCTGAATGATGAATTTAGATTTCTGTTCTGGATCTGGGTATTTGTGTAATTGTCTTTTATTTGTGTTCAAGGAATCTTACTGTGGATCTGTCAGCGTAGAAAGCGTTTATTAATTCATTATTATTAAAGAAACATTCATTCTCTCTAGTCGTGTGTAATCAAATCGCTGAAAGGCAGTAAAGTTTCCTCATGAAGGTGTTTTGGCTGTACATGTTGCAATAAATCTACTAAACAGGCTATAAATATAGGACGAGTAATTACGAGAAGTCGCACTGTTGAGCGGGGCCAAGCATTCCTTGCTCGGCTGTAACGAGTGCTGTTGGGATGAATAAAAAGTGTGATTTCGTACCTACGACTTGGTCAAATGCCAAAGGGTAAACGACTTTAGACCGCTTGAATAATAACACTTAATGAGTACCTATTGTGGTCGACTGCAAATTAATTATATTGATACAGATATTGAAGTTGAAAACTTAAAAAGTGGAAGAATTATAGACCATACAAAAATACGTCATCGTTCTTGAAATCCATAGAGAAGAAATTCGTTACTTTCGGTGAGAGCGGTGTTTTTTGTTCGTTTTTCGTCAAGAAAACTCAAGACGAGTACTTTCCGCTACAAGGCCAACAGATAGATAATGTCGGGCTCCAACCGATTAAAAACCAGACGGGTGTCCCGCCGCTCCACCGTGGGTTGAAGTTGTAGAAATACTTTCGCACACTTCCGCGACTCCATTAGCAGGAGAGCACACCTGGTTGCCGTATAAACTTCCAATACGAAGCGACCGTATTGGTTCTAATGAGTGGTAATGCATCACTACTACCACACCTAACTATATTATCCTACCAAATTAATAGTTTCACTAGTAGTTTTAGAAGGGTCACCGTTTTCTCTGTTGTCCTCATAATCTGCCATGAAGTCACTCTCGTTTCGGTTGGAGAGTTGCAATTGCGGGTTATACTTAAAAGCGAGGCGACCTGGAGGCGAATTTTCACGATTAACAACACATCTACAAACGAGCTTATATATGACTTCAGTTGTGTTTGAGTTTGTATGTAGGTGTCCATCGGCTGCAGCGACTACTTAATATCAGGTGGAATTTACGTTCGTTTGCTATTCTTTAAACATTAAAGAAACTTGCTTTTACATACCGCTTGTATATCGTTTCTACCTACGCCAAGGAATATTGACTCGATGACAGCAAAATAGATGTAGACAAGGTAGGTATTACAGAAAGCAATTGAGCAAAATGAGAATATTCAAATGGGCACCAAATGTTTCCACACTTGGTACTTGACAGTCCCGACAGAGGGCGTTAGAGTGGCGAATGCATTAATGCAGTCGCAATAACGCATAAGATATTGTTTAACTTGGCTCATCAGCGGTGGAATGGGCGCGATATGCTCCAACTTGGGCTATTGAGGTGCCGGGGTGATTCATACTGCGGTTTAAATTAGATCTTAGACCTTTGGACTTGGTTCTAACTCACCACGAAAGACATATACCCTAGAAGTAGAGTTCTAGACGTTACCAGAAACGCAATAAATGAAGATCAGATTATCGTCAAAAACATATGTTAGCCATAGCCTTTTTCTGTAATATGGATATAGCAAACGAATAAGTTGTCTTCTGGATAATAAGTGGTCACTGCCGCCAATATGCTTTTGTGATCTATCATAAATTAAAGTTATATCTGAGGTTAGTCACTTAGATATTATCTATGTGACTAAACTCAGATCTTACTATGTCTAATAAAAATGCTGGCTTTTAAGGCAGAAATAACTTTTACAATTAGGTACTCCTCCGGAGTCTAACTCCGAAGGAATAAAAACTAGTTACTCCGATAGATATACGCATTAATTAGGCACGCGTGAGTCAAACTTTTTGATTATATTGATGTTTGCGGCATTTCACAAAACAAATGATGTGTTAAATATAAATAACAAACGAATACTAATATCTTCAATTTGTCACAGTTTTGTTATGTCATCAAATCTTTCATTCCAAATTTACATTTCAAATAAACACGCGATATTATTATAAACATATAAAGTTTTGCAATCAATCTGGAACCATGTTATTCTTGTTAAATTCCGGTCTTTCGTCAACTGTTTGATATGTAGTCAATTCAAGAATAGAAATCAGGGCAAAACCAACTGTCGCATTAAAAATATGTTCTATTTCTTAATGGAATATAATCTAAGACTGACAAGATAAATGTTACAACAGTATAAATGATGTAGAGTTATTTCGGATGTCGTAAATGAAGACAGCAGCTTGTTTAAAGCAAATAATATAGAAAATTGGCGTAACCAAATCACACCAACCTGCAAATCCCCATAAGTTACAACGCAAACACGTGCGTACGATAAAATGCAAGCATCGCCGTATTTCTGCATCACACTAATATTTTGATTTGGCGTCGCTCAAAATACTGAACATCCGGGGGGAATTTATGACAGTTGGAAATAAAAATGTCATCGTTGGCAACACTGGACGGCGGAATGCGTCGCGCCGGCGGACTATCAAAGAGTTCTTGTCAAATTATGAATGTTTCCCGATATTTGTGAAGGAGTTGTGTGACGGGTGACACGGGCGCATCCGCCGCACGCGCCGTTATTGCCGCAAATTGATGTTGACGCGTGACTCGGCTTGATGCGCCGTTTATTTTTGTTAACCAGCCGCGCGAGCCCACCGCGAACAACAACTGATTTATAGCTTGACAACATTGCGTCCGAGATGTCTTACATTGAAGAGTTTAAAATAACCGAAACCAATGACGTGTCTGAAATCGTATCATGTTATGGCAACCGGCTGTTTCGAAAGAGTATCCGTTCACAAAATTTAATTCAAGATATCTAACATTTTTATGTTTCCTATAATAAGTTTCTATTCTAGAATCTAAAAATTAATATTACTAAAGAATGCAGTTAGATACTTACTTGCTTGAAAAAATATTCTTGCATTTTGAGCACGCATATTCTTCGACCGTTACCTTCTCATCAACTCCCGACAGTTCGAGCAATTTTATGTTTTTCTTTTCATGTTCGTTTTTTACATGATTCCTCAAACTGCATTGTCTTGTGAAATTTGCTCCGCATTCAGAACAGACGAAAGGCCTTTCGAAGGTATGTTGTCTCAAATGCGCGCGAAGGGAAGGTTTCATAAATGTTTTCTGGCAGATAGGGCAGGGGTATTTCTTAACCTTTTTTTCACCATTACTAGCTTTCTGAATTTCTGAAACTGGTTCTGAGTGCAAAACCTCGTGGAAGAAACATTCCGCCTGAGAATCAGTCGTGAAGAGACACTGGCTACAGTTCCAAAGAAGCGATGAGCTGGAACTGCTTACATTTGGGAACTGGCAAGCATTTTCCTTTATATGGTGACTTACTTCTTGAGAGAAGATAAATGATTTTCCACACTTCGGACACCTGAAAATAAATTACCATATTATCAAAAGTAGTCTAATTAATAAACGACAAAAAAAATATACTCACGTACCTTTTTTTGAAGTTGGGGTGTACCCTTCTAATATGATCTTTGAGTTCTAATAAATTTTTCAAAATTAGTTCTTCCGTGCAATAAGGGCACTTTTTTGTCCAATCTTTCACCGGTAGACCACGTTTCTTCATATTCTCTTTTCTTTTAATCCTGTGCTCAGAAGTTTGTCGATGTTTTTTTGCTTCTGCTGAGGACGTGAATGTTAATGCGCACAGTAAACAGAAAAACGCCTTTTGCTTGTGCTTAGATTTAAGATGTGCAGCTAGAGTTAAAGAAGTTTTGAACTTTTTCTGGCAATGCTGACACTTGTGTAGTTCTTGATAACTATCCGAAGCTGAATGTGCCAATTCATGTCCGGTCTGTTTACAGTGCTGCTTTATTTCCATATTGTATCGGAATTCTTTAGAACACGTTTCACATCGAAGAATACTTTTCTTTCGAATAATTATCGGCATTGATCTATTGATGACAGCAATTACTTCACTATGCTCAGGGCTGGATAGATGGTCAAACATTTCTTGTGAAGTTTCGCTTTCGTATTTACAAAATGAACACCAATATCTGCCATCCATCGATTTCATTCTTATTTCGTGTTCTCCAGACAGCCAGTGTTGCATAAAATTTGACAACCAATTTGTATAAAACTTACAAGGACTGCATTGAAATGGGGATTGGTGAACGATTGCGTCAGTATTGTCCAATATAAGTTGCCTGTAAATATTACTTTGAGTATTCGCAGCTTTTCTGAAGTGGTAATGAGATATAAGATGCTTCCCCATCAAATGCAATCTAACCCGGGACTTACAACCTGGACACTGTACGAATAAAGGTTTACGTTTCCGTTTCTTCTTTTGTACTTTCTCACTTAGTAAGGATTTTGTTGCTTTCTGTCTTTTTCTTTCTGGTTGTGAATAAAATATGCTATCGTTAACAAACGTTGATGGTCTTGAGGTTCTTTTATCTGTTACTTTTTCCATTGGTTCTAGGTGCCCTGAAAACTCTAGCTCTTGTTCTGGTAAGACTTTTCGTTTATGTAAATTAGACATCAGGTGTTTATCATAAATTGCTCTAGATCCAAGACGTCTATTGCAAGGTCCACACCAATATTGTATGGCTCCTTTTGTTTGAATCGTAGTTTGCATTATTTGCGTTTTCTCATGAGCACCTGGCACCCATTTTCCTTTAGTGTGATCGGGCGGAGGAGCATCGTAGTCATCATCTCGGTCTGGTCCCTCAGTTATGATTAATGGCTTCCACTTTCCTCCAGTGTGCTCTTGTTCGTCTCTAATATCCCATTCTTCATGATCAGGCGATGCCGGTCGCCATTTTCCACCGGTATAATTTGGAGGTGGTTTCCATTTACTACTGTGTCCTGTCTCTTCTTCATCTTCTTCATCTGAATCTTCAGATTCTTCGGAATCATCGTCACCTTTATAGTCGTTGTATACTCCGATATTATACGATACTGGTTGGATATCTTTCTTTACTGCCCCACTTATACTAGCTACTGCATTAATTAATTTGGGCTGATTATCTTCATTACACCCAATTCGTAAACTATGACCGCCGATCCAATCTTCACCCCTTAAATTGGTTTCCAAAGGGCTCATCCTTGGGTTTTCTCTGGAAGTCGATGGTATAGCTAAAGCATTTTTCCTATCAACATTAACCTTTGAAATCTGCGTGGATGAGGTAAGACGCGATAAAGAAGTCTTTTTAACGCTGCTCTGCAGTTCCAGAGATTGGAAGAACACATCAGCACCTAAACTGTACGATGGTTCCAACGTGTCTATAGGTGGTAAGTCGGGTTTAATTTCACTTTTCAATTTGCCGCATCTCTCTTTTCTATGTTTCACGTAGTTGTCGAGTCCTACAATGGTGGCGTTGCATTTGATGCACAGGTGGCTGTCGTCATCGTCATCGTCACGCGGCGACAGCATCTGCAAAGTTGGAAGCGCATAAATTCCAAGGCGAAGATACATCGGGAAGATGGATGGCGCGGGCGGGATGGGGTGGTGACATCGTCGCGGGGTAGAAGTAACTCGTTAATCGCGTGGTGCAAGGATATTAACCGGTGACGTCTCGGAGGCCGTCACAGTAAACTGGGGCATTAAATACGCTTCAAATGCGAATTATTTCAGCTCGGAATACTTTGTTTCGTGTTGATCGATAATATATGCAAGTCGCCGTGGGCCTCATTACTGCGGAACTTTGTTGCAATAGATATTTGCATAAGGCGATCTATCACTCTATTAGCGGTAACGGTTTCGAACTGAGTCGACGAAGAATGTGATTGTTTTATTCTTTGACAACTGCGCCGGGAATTTAACTAAGAACTTGCTGCATTATGACGGTACCTTATTTATGAAATAGAAGCAGAAAACGAACATGCAACCTAATCTAATGGTAATTGCCTTTCGCCCATGGATATCTGACCTTATTATTCCTGGAATACACAAATGCTTTGCTACTCCAGAGGGCTAGGACGTTCATCCTATATGAAACCACAACTTTTCCTGAAATGCAACGATTGCTACTAGAAAAAGGCATGGCGGTGGCACCTTCACTGGCTTGTAGTACTGGTTCTACTATCTTAAGAATGAATTACATTATTACATTATTAATTATAGAGGTTTATTAACAATCAATCGGGTTTAGCGAAAACAGTGATACCAAGGAACGAAGAATGATTCCCATATGAATTATTGGAGTTGATTAATAATGCGTGGTTCACCTGTCCAATCACATCAATTTAACCCTACTAATGTTTTTCGATTTGCATTTGGATATAGTATTAAGTGATAGAAAGATCTAGATTCATTCTGTAGTCAATAAATTTACGCATTGTTTTAAAATAATAAATTGTTTTAAAATAATATATTTACACTCATACATCTACACTTGGATTCCTTGATTTGTGGATGCCGTTAATATATACAAAAACTTGCACCTCTCGTCCTAGCCTCAGTACAAATATCTAAACTTATCATTAACTTTTATCGATGGACCTCGGACCCTTTGTATTTCAGACTAGTATAACCACTGAATATAGTTGAAAATTACATAATTAAGATTTAATTTAAATGTAAATTTATACAAATTTGAGCAAACATGATCACCGAAATTAAAACAGCCTTACATTCTAGTTGAAAATCATATTTATATTTTAGCATTCGAAGAGCTAAGGTCGGGCATCAATTACAAACTCGGTACAAAGTTTTAATGAACTGCATTACGTTGTCGCAGTGCAGTGACATGTTTCAATATTTCTACAGGGTTCGATAATTTTGTGACACTTGACTTAACACAAATATCAAACTTCGCATTTTCTTACGACGGAGAGTAAGATTCCTTTCTCTTCGCGAAAGGCAGTGCGTTTGCATCTTGCGTCTTGCGCCTTGCGTGGATTGGAACGTTTGAACAAATAACGTCGGGCACGATTAGGAGTTGAATCGGTGATTATAGCGATAGTGAGTAGCAATATTTTATAATGCTTTCGTGTTTTAAAGGGCAAGCTATGTAGTCGATCCTGATTTTTATTGACAAACGGTAGTTTCAAACCTTGTTGGAAATAACTTTCGACATTACCGTCTAACCGTCTATCATTTTCAAATGGCCAATACAAGTGAGATTCCATGATATTCTTGGCTTTATCCCGTATCTTATGACTTTGAAGCGCTTCCATTTGGGTGGAGAGACACATTCCCAGCCGTGGATAGTTCTGCTGCCAGCCAAAGACTAACTTGTAACCTAAGTTCATTGTTCGGTCGATTAGCTCAAAACTCAAAAATTAAACTTATTATTGTTCAAAAATTATACTTATTGTTCCCATTACCGAAGAAGCCCGTTACTGAAAAACTGGAGACTTATTAAAGGCTAAGAACGTGGAAACGTGACTATTCCTGTGGACTAATATGGTCTCATTTGTCAAGTTTCCAACCGAAATACAAGAACTTTTACGTAGTGAGTAAATTCTAAGTCTATGGAATCTATGAAAATCGAAGTTCGACTTCTCGTGGTGACACCGTCACAGGGCCTGTGCCCGGCTGTCAGGCGTCGGTTGCCCTGACAAACTGCTGGCAAATGACGCGACACACTGCCGCCTATGTCATTGTTGTCATTACACCCTTCGGCGTACTTTTTAAATATTTCACGCCTTTCTTCAACCGAGGTTAAATAAATTATAGGTTTCCATTCGACTTTCAAATCGTTTTAGTTTTCTTTATTTCAACTAATGCCATTATTATATGGAAAACCTTTTATGTCTCTGTTCATTATTCTAAACCATAGATTTAGAACTTATTCTTTAAATGGTAAAGTATTAGAAGGTTTTATTGATGTCAGTTATGTAGGAGCTGAGCAGGAATACAGTGTGGTTTTTGTCTGATAAATCCATTCGTCTGGCCCCAGGTGAAAGGAATCATTCGATGATCCACCCAAAAAAAGCCATCTTTGAGGCTCTTAGTTAATACCTACCGCTTTCTCACAGGTGATTTAGAGCCTTAGTATAGAAAGTCTCCGAGTTGATGTTGGTACAAACAAACAATAGAATCGAGTTGCAAAGCATCCGAATGGGTGCTCGGACGTGTATCTACTCGTAAAGTAACGTTTATTGCAAGCCGAACCAAACGTCTTAAGTGCACTCAGGGTATTGTGTGTAAATTTGCAAATCGTAGATGTATGCGTGACACGTGTACACACGAAGTCTTTGAGTGTGTCTGTCAGTCACGCGTCGGCGGAGTCACTGTCTGGGTAACTGCGGGCCGTTTCGGTAATATTCCTCAATGTTATATATTTGCCCAATATTCTACTTAATGTTAATTAAATTATGTATCGAAAGAAAGCCAATTAGCACTTTGTATGTTTGAAGACTAGCAAACGAGCATGCAACCCACCTAATACTAAGTAGTCAGTACACCACATAGATATCCACGTAGTTCTGTCAGATATCTAAATTTATCCTCAGGGTGACCCTCCCTTTAGCACCCACTAACCCCCGGTAGACCTCCAATGCTATCTGGCATTTATTATATTCAGTGCTCGCTGGGCGTCAGGTAGACCAGATGGTACTTGTATAAGTACTATAGTCAATTTAATTTTTCAAATTAGGCAAAATATTTCCTGTGGTGGTGGTGGTGGCGGATAGCTTTCCGAGAGTATATTGTACTCTTGAGAATGGGACATCTGGATAATATTCAACCGTCCTGAAAATGACAAGTGTTGAATTCGTGGCCTCAACCAAGACCTCCAAAAACTTTACACAATAACACTTTGAATCCGTGATCGAAAAGACATATCTATTTAAACTATATATATAAAAAAAATATAGAAATACCATGTTTTTTGTTTTATTTTTTCATTTTGTTTTGTTTTTGATTCGCAGATGTCATGATTAACTACTATTATTATGTCACTAATAATTGGCACAAAAATCTTACCACAATATTTCTTTTAAACAATACTTATTTTAAACAACTCTTGTACCTGCAGTTATACGTATAATATATCAGTTGCGTACTCATAAAGGGTAACTTAAAGAATAGCAAACAATTGAATTAGATTCGTTGAAGTGTTTGAACGGCGCGAATCGCCTGCCGCGACGTCGTCAAAGGCTGACGTCCGAATAACGACGTCGACATCGATCCGCCGCCCTGTCACCTTGCCGTGCTGCCGGCTTGCTCCCGCGGACAAGGGTTCATACTTCTGTTGAACTACTTACTACGCCTGGGACAGAATGAGTCCGATATACTCAACAGACATATACACATTTATCGTCTATTTTCTTTACATATGATACGTAACTGTTTGTACGTTGAATATTTTATGGAGAATTTTATTCTAACTGTATATTTAATTAACCGGCAGTTTTACCCGCGAAATATACGCTTAGATGCTTTCTAGACTGTATAACAATACGTAATTTGAAATAAATTGCTTACAAAGACTGTTATTTTACCTACATATGATGAATATCTAAAAATATGTTTGAACATTAAAAAAAAACGGAAATCAAATTCTAAAAGTCGTTACTATTGATATAAAGACTAATAAAATGTTTTTTGAAATATTTGTTTGTCTATCTGTGACCGAAACATGCAGATTCAACTTATCCGATTTCAATAAAACTTATTTTATTTTGTAAACTTTAGACTGTGGCAATCTTTGGAATAAAGTTGATTACGCCACATCAAGGGGGGTTGCGCAGTTCTTGATTTTGTTTTCTTAAATTGCCGATAAATGTACTTACTTACAACCAGTCTCATGGAATAATCAATGAAATTTGTATCTAATTATTTGTTTGTTTACCCAAAGTAAGTAGGTAGAATGGTAGGAGTTATATTTCATTTTCAACCTTTTACTGTTGCATTGTTTTATATGTCACTGAAATATCAAAAGACCATGAAGCCTACAGTTAATAGTCGCATATGAATGGGCATCTGTAACTGTAACTATACGTAGAACAGGCATTCCACATGAAGTCGACATATGTGTTATTACTCTTGAGAACTAAGATACATTGAATTATGTCATATGTAAAGCAGTATCCATGACATTTTACCGAGATGCAAAATATGTGACGATGGTACCACAATCGAACGGTGGTTTCTATCACATAGTAGATGTGGAAGTGTAACAGAGTTAAGATAACTGAAGTATTTCATTTTTAAGTTGCAGTTATTCCACTGAACGCAGGCTCTGTGGCTGCTATCTATATCAAGACGACGCTATAGAAAATCGTGAACAAGCTACAATTAGCACATTAATCAGTTGTTCAATTACACATCAATGGTCGCGGGTAGATTACAAACAGTTGCGCGGACAAGGTGCGTTCTACGCGCGGGGCATTCTTCAGACGGGGCCATAAATCGAACAGCCCCGCCTAAATCTAATGGGAATTATAATTGATTCCCTCCCAACCTGGTGGGTATTTAATATTGCTTATCGTAATAAACAGACAGACAAACTATTCAATTCACATTATTTTCATATTGGATTCGTTGTTAATTTTCGTAAAGCGAACGATCATGCAGTCCATCTGATAGCAAATGGTCACCTGTCATTTGTTTGTTTCTTGTTTTTTTTTTTAATGTGAGAAGAGTAACAATCGAGCTTGCAAACCACCTGATGGTAAGTAGTCGCAACCGTACAATCACAATAAAGTACAACAATCACAAATATGACTGAAACCCTATTTGAGGTCGAACATGGATGCGTTGCTACTCCGGAAGACTATGATGGTCCCGTCGCGTACAAGAGTAGCCGGCAACCGCACCTCTCCAGTCGAAATACTGCTAAGTGATGCTTTACGGCAGATTATGAGGGCGGCGGTGGTACCTCCCCGGTGGAACTATAGTTCTACCAATTTTAAAAATCTAAAGTCCTAAGGTCCTAAGTTGGAAAGCCTCGTGTCTCTGCGGGCGCTAACAAGCCATTATGAGACAGCGAAATGAATTTTTAATTTGACTTGTAAACTTTTGAATTTGAACTTGTAAAAATAGGCAAATGCAATGTCACAAATTTTTGAATACCACCGACGTACCCATTTCTAATAAGGCATAATTATAGTGTTACAGTAGAAAGGGGTGGTTGCCGGCTCACACATGTAAGGATCGTCGTACAGAATTCGCAACGTCATCAACTTATGCGAGATTCCTGATTGGTATAGAGTTGGTTACAAGTATCCACGGCCTTGATCACTTACAATTACGGATTGCTATTGCACTGATAAAAACAGATTAACAGACAAATTTATTAGTTTCTATCAATTACCAAGCAGCAATCATAAAGGTGGGAGAACTATAGTTCGATCGGGGAGGTATCACAGCTACCCTCATAATCCGCTGCAAAGTTTTACTTGTGTTTCGGTTAGAGAGGTGCGGTTGCTGGCTACACTCAACCTCAGGAGTAGCAATGTATCTACGTTCGAGCTCAGATAAGATTTTGGTTGAGTTTGTGGTTGTACGTGGATGTCTATGGGCTGCGACTACTTAACATCAGGTGGTTTGCATGCTCGTTTTCTACTTCTCTCACAAAAAAAACTCCAAAGTAGACGCATCAGTCAGTCTCGACGCGCGCCGCCCGAGGGACTGACCGATTCATTAGATGCCGGACTGTCCTGCGAGCTCGTAGAGACTGTCAAAACGCCATGATCTATTGGTGTTCAGAGATTTGAGTTCCTTTATTAGCATTATTATTTTACTTAAATTGAAGGTGTATAATTCTAATACTTTCAAGGTAAATTTTGAATAATGACGCTTTGGTATTTCCCATTGCGACGATGTCTCAAACTTCAGCATAATTTGGCGCGGTAATACATAGCCAATAACGAGACCAGAGGTACACGCAATCTGTGTTTAAAAGTAGAGGTACATTAAATCATTACTTTTCGAATTAAAGCAACACAAACGAATAGACGAGCAGGTAACGTTTCACTTTATATACATAATAGTAACTTTACGCATTACCGATTAGGCAATCTGACGTTTACATTACTTCGCTCAGTTCCGGCAACTCCGCGAAAGGTTCTATTGAAAATGACAAACGGGGTACAGAACAAGGCTGTGTCGGTGTAGAGGCGTTATAGATGGCTGATTAAGTCGATATTGGCGTTCCTGACGTGGACGGAGCGATCCAAGTAGTTGATGGTCACATCGCGTGCGACTGTGCGGAACCCAGCGGATTTATTGAAAGCTATTCCCACGTACTGATTTGTAGTTTTTACACAGTATAAAACAAAGTCCCTTCCCGCCATCTATACACTTCGATCTTTCAAACTATGCAACGGGTTTTCATGCGGTTTACGTCAATAGACAGTCACTCAAGAAGAAGGTTTATTATGTGTAATACATGCATAAAGAAAAGTCGAGGATTTCAAAGGTTTGTATATTTTGGATTTTGATATTGATTTTGATGTCATAAATACTAAACGTGCGTGGGTTACTAGTTAAAAATATAAATACTACTTATACAATTTGTGATTACAGACACTATTTTATATTTCCCAAAAAAATAACAGTATATTTTAGCCTTGTATGTTTATAACATATATTAAATAGAACTTCTGTTCTATTTGAGATTGGACGTGGTTGTCCATGGGCTGCAGTGACCACTTAACACCAGGTGGCCTGCATGCCCGTTTCTTACTCTTTCGCAATAAAAGAAAATAGTCAACGGCGTTGAACAAACGTAGGACTAATAGTTTGACTGCGGCAATGAAATTTTAGATCTGGTCAGCGTCGCGGAAAGCACTAAACTGGTGTTTTTTTCGCCAGACTGCAGACACGCCGGCAATTTACATAAATATTGTATTTTTTAACATCCGTGTAACATTTACGAATACACAGAGGGTGTTTCCGCTCGCAGTCTTGTAGCGTCGACGTAAAAAAACAAACTGGTGCTTTCTCGTAATCCATTCAGATTTTTACGCACACGACGGGTGTGTACGCGCCGCAAGCGCGATACACAGCAGTGTCGTATGCCGCAGGGAAAGTGTTAGAATATTTTTGGCGTTCAGATTGTACGAACCAAAGGTTTCAAAGTCAAGCAGATAACATTTAATACATATAGACAGACGGACATGAAATTTAAAAGGAATATATTTAACTTATTTGGTTATGAAATCCGAAAAATAAAAAACATAAATGTAAATCTTCTTCATTGCAAGAACAGTATTAACAATGTTGCTATCACGCTGACATTTGCTTAATAAATAAACGGTCCGGATTTACATACCACGCGAGCTACGTACGCGATGTCTTCAGTGTTTTAAAGCAGTAAATTGAGATCGTCCATAATGAAGTATCGAGCTCCCCGGGAAGTCGTCATACGGACAAATAATTCTTTCGTTTGTCCGTCGTAATGGTTTATTTTATCCTTATACGTTCCTATTAAGCTCCTCGAGTGTACCGTCCGTCTTGTCGTTAAGTACTTACCCATGAATAATATTAACCTCAGTCATTTTCATTTCGTTCGAGCGGGCGCATAAAAACAAATATAGAAGCGTCATCGCTAATAAAGAAATGACATTTATCGCGGAGGCCTTAGGGGCGATAATCGTCGCGACAGGTGCGCGTAGGTCAGTGCGGGTATAAAGAAACGCATCAATTTCCACAAATCCGTGTCAAGAGTCGAACGTGACTTTAAAAAAAGAACCCACCCTCCCGAGACGGAGCTTTATAAATAAGTCAGTTTCACGTGTGATTATTTATTGGACGCCTCGCGAGCCAGCCTCCGACGCGAGTTAACGATGACGAATACGAGATACGTTTGTAAAAACCCCTTTTCAGTCTTGACGCGTGATATATTCCCGCGCATGCGCGTTATAAAGAACGCGACGGGGTGCGCGCGCGCAGCGCGGTGATTGGCCGCCATAATGACTGCATGCGCGGACGTTCGATACCCGCGCGCGCGCTTGACGCAGAGTAATGATGGCAGTGCAAGTAAACCAATGACGGATAGGCGGCCCTCGCGGCCCTCGCGGCCCATTGTGTGGGTAATATACTTGTAGCAGATACAGATCTGTGGTAACGTGAACTCGCAATGCGTTCTCG
This sequence comes from Phocides pigmalion okeechobee, assembly GCA_018251015.1. Taxonomy (NCBI): domain Eukaryota; kingdom Metazoa; phylum Arthropoda; class Insecta; order Lepidoptera; family Hesperiidae; genus Phocides; species Phocides pigmalion. The sequence goes on from DWON01000117.1 coordinate 16,812, forward strand.
CCTTTGTTAGCGAGCCGCGGAGAGAGATGAGCGCGCGGCTGATAACTGCATGACGGACGCATGCGCAATAGCGGGCTGCGCTTGACTCATGAGAAAACATTAAGCGGAAAGTTAACAATACAATCCACAAGCAACACTTACCTGTACATACCGACGTATGTAAAGTTTTTATTAAACACCTTTTTACATGCGAGTTCATCCGCGCCCACTTTTATTTTAATTTTTAATTTTATTTTCAGACAAACCACGAAGATTTCTCACACCTTTGAACGTATCATAAAGGTTTATGAGATCTGCAGATTAACTCTACAGATTAAAGTAAATTTCAGACACTATGCATTTTGCTCAATTTTGAATCTGACAAAGTAGGTGTCCAGGGACATTAGTAATGAATCAGTCAATCTCCGGGGACGCATCAATTGACCAACAGTCCACAGATTAGAGACAAAGTTTCGCCCGGGACATGCGGTTTGGATTTTATCTAACGTGTTTTGAGCTATTCCCAACTTCTTTGATTACTTAGCTGTATGTAAATTTCCAAACTTTATGAAATGCAGATGAGCTGTAGATGATTACAAAAGTTTTATTTTTACACTTTGTCCAAAGGACTTTAAAAACATTGAAAGGTTATTTTAGTAGTTTCGACAGGTGGAAGTACAATAGTTCCACCGGCGAGGTCCCACTGTCACCTTTGTAACAGCGTAAAGAATGCTTATGTGTCGGTCGGAGATGAGCGGTTGTCGGACATACTTACAAGCGAGACGACCTTACTCCATAAGTCCATACCATACCAAACTCATTCTACTACGCATCTATGCACGATGTCAGACAGTACTTTATTCTTGTAAGAGGTCATAGGTGGATGTCCTGTGTTGCAAAGATCTTGAATAGAGTGGCCTGCACGCTGGTTTGCTACTCTTCTAAAACCAAAAGATGTGTCAGCACTCAGGACGGTCCATCTAGGATCATCTTTAGTTCTCATGAATTATAAAATCGTAGATCAACTGTCCCCGAGGCCAGAGGAACTCATTCCTCTTGAAGGTAATGTAATATGCCTATGGGCTGTCGGAGTAGCTTAAGATCTGGTGGAATTCACACAATTCATATGGTTACAACTTGGTGTGGTTTTCCTAAAGAAATGATTAGGAAACATGACATTCGTTTCATACGAATAATTCTTAATGGATGAACATAGCAATAGATATACATACATAATACACTTGAGGTTACAACTCTGTGTTGGATGATTAAGATCATCTAAGATTTTCAAAATCGGTTCGTTCGTTATATAGTGAGAAGGATACAAAAGAATGGCTATACATATACATCATACATATGTAATGGTTATAATGGCTATAAAGGTCAAATATTTGTCACAGTCTGGCAAAAACAAAAACCGGTCAAGTGTGAGTTGGAATCGCGTTTCGAAAATTCAGTATACCTATGATATTATTGGAATAAAAATGTTTTGATATAAATACATGTTTAAAACAATGTTAAATGCCATATCGGTCCGCGTGGCGTAGCGATCACCATACCGGTCTGTCACGCAAATGTTTCCGGGTTCGATTCCCGGCTAGGCAGAGATCTGAATGATAAATTTAGATTTTACCTTCTGTGTCTGGGTGAATTAGTTTTTATATGTGTTCAAGGCATCTACGACCAAGGGTATCATAGTGTGAGCTTATCAGTATAAAAACCTTATGTATAGAAATTATTGTTATTAAATGTCATGATAACATTAACAGGAAGAGCACCATTAGGTTTTGAATTTTCTTGCGAGTAACAAAATATGCGGCATGAACGAACGTAGGTACGTTTATTGTCTATTTTACTTCAAAAAGGGTTTGCAGACCTGAATCTTTGGTAATTAATTTCAACTTTATCTCTCTATACGTTTCTAAAAAAATGTCTTGACAAACAGATGGGCGGGCAACAAAGTATTCATGCATTTTGCAAGATTGAAGGAATTGCTTTACAGAAAAGTCTCGACGGATGACTACGGAACTCTAATAGGTTCATCAGAGTCCGTTCGAGGTACGGGACCCTAAAACAAAGTCAAAGTCACCCCCACAGCGAGGCAACACGCGCACAAACACGGCATAGACAGATAATTGCATACAAGAAAATCGCTCCCTCAAGAATGGAGCGTTTCGACTCCATTACCCGCGCGTCATGCAAGATTTATGTTTAATTGAAATCCACCAGTTTATTGTGCCACCACTGATTTACGAGCCTCACGTCCCTCGCCGCAATAACTGATTGACTATTTAAATGATCTACTATTATCGATTCGTAATAATCGAAATGGGTAATATTTACATAACTATTTACTGAATGCCTAATAGATACATAATGTTTGTTCATTTATTTGTGATAATTGGTATGGTATACTACGACAAAGGTTATACTGATACTTTTTATTTGAAAAGAGTAGCATGCTAGCCACTCGAAATAGTCACGTGATTAGTGTGTATTGTACACTCCAATGCACATTATTCTTATCCTCTATAGTATAAAACTGAAATTGTACCATGTACCGGGTACTCACGATTTTAAAGGGTAATTCCGCGATAATATTGTTTATAATCATGTAAAACAGAAATTTTGTCCGTTTGTCTGTTTGGTTGTGTTTATTTAACGCGAAAACTATTGATTAAATCTAATCTATGATCTCGTTAAAGGCTTTATATAATTACGTTATGTTATATCGGAAGTCAGCAATGATCAAACATACTTATAGTTAAAATAATAGTCTCTTGAAGCAATGTTTTTCAAATAACGTATTGCTATGCTGTTTATAGCAGGCGTCTAAATTTAGCTATCAGCCAAAGCCGTAGATTAATCCTAGAGTAACATGTAACAAATAAATAAAACGCATTAACTAGACATTATCTACCGAAAAAACCTTTCCTTATAATAACTGTAGGAGATAATATACGGGATATAAGAATTGCAAATATTATGGCAATATTTATCGCCACTCAATAGACAAGTGTGTCTGTTTATGCAAATGGGGAGACGATTACCGCCCTCGAAGCGGGGTAGGCCGACCTGCCCAGATCCTACGTAATGATAAAAACAATACTTTTAAAGCTAATTTCATTCATTTATGGACGCAATAAAGGTCTTTTTGAGTTTATATCATGGACGTAGCAAAAAGGCTTGAAGTCCACCTGATGTTGTGGTCACTGGTGCCAATTATCAGCCATTTACATATGGAATATAGAACACAAAGTTAATCACAGATGCGTTGGTACTAGTTAGTAAGTAGGTACATATGTTTAATACCCACTTACCGTCATGGAATACCTCTACAGAGTTAATCAATGATTCTACCATAATGAATACCAAATAATAAATAAATGAATAATTTGCGAGATAGTATCTAGAATTTTAACGTGAAGCAATTCATTCGATTCGGTAGAAGCTGTAGTTGCACGCTCATTTATAAATGGCGTGACGATTTTAATTCTAAGTAGCAAACCATCTCCGAAAACGCAACCACTCCGAGTGGGATTCCCGTTCCCTAGAGAACGCCATTCCTGAACTTACCATCCGGAACTCCTGTTCAATACAGTTGGTTAAAGAACCGTTGTCGTGGACGGTAGTGACCGTTACCATCAAATATTCAATTTATTTATTTGTTGAATAAGGTTAATTACAAAAATGGTCAATAATATAGTGAAGTCCGCTTATTCTACTATAATATAAAAAAATATTGTTATCAGTTGCATAATTACTGGATACTTTTAAAAAACAAGTGAAGGAATTTTATGTTGCTCTCTTGTTTCTTACCCAATTCTTATTATATTCTTTTGTTTACTAGGTTTTTTTCCCTCTTCATCCTTTTTGTTCATTTACCTTTCTATTAATTGTACACTGTCCCCTGGCAATTATATGTACATATAATATATTTGATATTTATACTTTTGTACACCCTTACCACTCTGGTTGTCTAGTACCAATTTCAAATTTAATGATAAGATTGCCTGTTGTACACAGAATCTTTTCAATCGTATATCATTATGTATCTTTTGGTGTATAATCATAAATTATGTTTTTATTGTATTGTACGAATAACAAAGCTACATAAGAGAGTGTCGAATTATTTGTCCTACATACTTAAACACGAATTACTAGACATTTAATGGTTTTCCGTGACAGACGAGCGACTTATCTAAGTACCTGTCAGTCAAGTGCTGTAGAAATTTTCCCCACAATTTATGTTAATTGCTTTTCGATAATGTAACGAAAATAACCGTACAGTACTTTTCCATCTATTCTAGTTACGATTATTCCGGTCATGGATACATAAAATATAATTAAGCGAATTTGGGACACTCGGGAAATAGCTAGCTAAAAATAAGTAACACGTATTAAGTAATCATGAGGTTTGTATTTATTTTCGTTGTTTAAGAAATATTGTTATTTTTTATATAAGACGAACAGTAAACGAGCATGCAAGCCACTTGATGCTAAGTAGTAGCACGGACATCTACAAGTAACCTCAAACAGGACCTCAATAAGTCCTCTTTGTGGTCGTTTGGACGTGCGTTGCTACTCAATATGATTAAAGTGATCGCCTCGTTTTTAAGATTAATCGGCAAACGCAAGACCATTTAGGATAAGACGTTTTTCATCTTTTGTACAGAGTATTTCTTTTCTACTTAATTTATAATCGAGGCCGGTGAGTCAACTATTGACGGCGACCGCACATTTTTATTGCGTAAAGGTATCAAGTGAATTCAGTCCACCCGATTACCACCCACTTACCAGTGGTCACTGTTGCCCATGAATGTATGCTACTGACCCCAAACACAATCAAAATTCTACCTAAAATCAGCCACAAATCTTACCACTATACCTAAAAAATAAATTTGAACGGTCTCTTATAAGTGCCCCTTTAACATTTTTTTATGTTAGGAGGTAAAGGAGTATGCAGGCCACTTGATATTGAGTGGTTACTACAGTTGCCACACAGTTAATACTGTTAATTTAAGTTAATTAGTTTTAACGTAACTATATTTTTTAATTTTCAATTTTATTACCTTTAAAGAATGAAAAGAGAATATATTCCGAGATGTATTATTTTTGTATCAATATAAATAAGACATGTACGATTGTTTTTAACATTAAAATTGTGTGTAAAGATCGCAAAAAGTTACAGACAAACCCGTGTAGGAACGTTAACTGTAGATATTAGCAAAATGCTAATATTTCCGTAGGTAGGTACCTATCTGGATTATTCTAATTGGTAATTAACATGTCAACAGCATTGCAGTACAAATTGTCTAGTAGTCAACTACAAACAACTATATATAGGTAAGTCTGTTTTCTCAAATTTAATTAAACTTTTACTGTTTCTGAGCCTTGTTTCGAATAATACTTACTTGTATCAAAATCGTGTCGTATAACACTCGATGAAAGAATTATAAAGATCACATAAAATTATCATACGGATTTTTGGTACCAATTACTTAACAGCCGTTTAAAAATCTACTCCGTAATAAATATGAATCTGTGTGTTGTTTTAATGTTATGATGGCTAGTTATCCGGGAACCACAATTATTAAATCTAAGAGTTTACACAGTATTTGCGGTGAACCAGATATGATGTGAGTAAATAAACTACATTTTTTTAAGTACATACCTACTAATGTATTAATTTTATATTTGGTAAAATTATAATTAACCGTGAGAGGTGCCACCACCTTCCCAATCCGCTATGAAACTATTTTTATAACACGATCGAAGTCTGGTTGTTGACTATACTCATATACAGCTGAAATCATACATATGTACCTACATACATGCACTGAGTATTATTTAAGGTTGGATTTGGATAAACACATATATCACGCACATACTAAACACAAAGTACACGCTCATTTGCAACTCTTCTGACGGCTAAGTATCTAGGAGGCACATACGCGGGTTCTATTTTGTTTTAAATTTTAATATTATCAGGTATTTTAGTGATTTCGTATTTATTGATCATTTACATCAACCATCTCATAAGATTAACATTAAATACCGTCGAATACTAGTAGTCCTTATATAGATAATGTTGTACGGAAAACTTTGGTTGCTAAACTTCGTCAATAGATGGCGCTACAAGTTCGAAGTTTAGATTCTAGTAGATAACTGATGGAATATTTTGTCTAAAAATAGAATACATATTGCAATTTTAAAAATTCTAGGCTTAAAAAATTACGAAGAAGAAATAATAATGGCAGATTTTTTGTGAAAATGTGTATAGAATTGAAATTATTTTTCATTCATATATTATTGAAATGTTGAAAAAGGTAGAATCAATATATTTTGAAGTTTTTTTTTAAATATATGTAATTAATGTTTCAATATGTACAAAATTAAAAAAAAAAACATTGAAATAAAAGTAAAAAAATCTAGCAGAGCGTGGTTTCGATCCACGGACCTCTGGGTTATGGGCCCAGCACGCTTCCACTGCGCCACTCTGCTCTACGAACGTAATGATGAAATTATAGAACATATTCTATTGAAGTCGGCTTATAATAAACAGCGTCAGTATTAACACAGATTAATATATATATTTATTTTTTATCCAGGAATCCAAATTCCCTTTTGATCTAGGTATTTAGTTTGTTAACCTAACACTTTTTGTTACGTTTATTTCCCCTATTTGATTTTTATTACGAGTGCAATCAGCATATCTTGACTTTAAAATATCCATCAGTTAGCTAAAACAAACATTTCTTAATACGTTATTTTACATTCGTATTCATTCATAGGTACCTTCTCGGCTCATATATTGAAGTAGGTACAAAATCTGTATAGCTATACCTACAAGCAAAATATTTTAATTAAAATGTAACAAAATTGTTTAAAAATGTCGCTCTGCTATATTTATTGAATGTATGTAAGTGAAATAAAATAAAAAGCTGGCGTATTGTTGGCGGCGGGAGCTGACGTGCTTATTAACGGAGAAAATTGAAAATTGACTTCAGCGGATGATTGGCAAGGGAATTAGCTGATGTTGGCTAGATGCAATTTTCCCGCGTCTTTGTTTGTTTTAAAAAAGAAAACCCGCGCATGACGTTGATCCATTATTTTGGCGCGCTAGTAAGAACAAATATTTTTAATGTAGGTAAGTTAGGTATATCCTGCAACTTGTTATATAGAGACATTTTTATTATACTTTTTTCTTTAAACTATCACATGTTTAAAAAAGGATATTGGATGATTGAATAGATATACCGGATTTGTCGGTCTTATTGTTAGACTTGTAATTTTACCTGCCTACTAACGCATGATATGCTCACATAATCTGTTTTTAAAGAGGTAATTAAGACGTATTTGCCTATTCAAATATTATTGTTGTAATTACTTACATTTTTTGGCACAATAGACGATTCGAAGTAACAACATTGCAAATGTACATTGTCACATTAATATTAATTCAGTTTAAAATAAACATTAAAGAAACCGTCCATAAACAGGTATATTATCAGTTTGACATTATCCTATTGGTAACCCTTACAACAACGGAACCTATATAACGAATAGGTATGGAAAAATAAATTATACTGATATGAATTTTGGCAAAATCAATTGAAAAGAAACGAAGGAAGACGAATGAAAAAACATATTCACCCATAAGTGATTATTTAAAAATGGTTCACGTTCGATTGTTAGAGCGGCTCACGTGCCAGCAGCGCCCCTGGCGGCGACGCACGGCGGGGGCGCCGGGCCCAGCTGCGTCCCTATCTCCCTATTACACCTTTATTATTGTCGCGATATTTCCAATATTTTCACCATCTCATTACTCGACGCGTTGACGGCGCTAATCCGTCGGGAGACGCGCCTTAATGGAGGTGATCATGTGTCCTAACGCGTAACGTATTGAAACATGACGTATTGCCTCCACCTCTGGGATTCGGCGTTAATAAACGAAAAAAAAAACACTCAACAGACGAGCGTAGCAACTCGCAATAATTTCTGGAATGACAGCCCAATGATAAATCAAGGCGACTGAGAAGAAATGCCAATAAATATAGCGCCGAAATCCAATAATTACGAGCCAATGAGCCGGCCGGCCACAAATCAACACGCGGACGGACGGACGCGCATACTAATGTCTTATCCTAACATCAGATTAAAAACATCAATACTTGTCAATAGAGGTCGCCTCCCACGTAATTATAGCCAAGAATATCCCGGGGAGGCTGAGAGGCCGGCCGAAAAGGATTAACGTATATCAAGTTGGTTATAATTGAAGGAATCGATTAAATGAAGAGTATTAATTGGTGATGCGCCCGCGCCGATGCGATCGCGGATCGCCGCTCTAATGTAATATCCGATTCACGTCCGAGCCTGTGGTACCTACGTGAGTTCCACATATTTGTCCAAATGATTACTTTGCCATCTATTTTGCTGTTGTGAGAATGTTTGATTGTTCTCTATTAAGATCCGATTGTCGTGTTCTCGATAATTTATACGTTATAATAAACTCATCGTGTTCACATTTTTCTATAAGCGAGTCCTTTCATATTAAAATAAAAGTAAATTTCCGTCACATACATACATTTTCTGCCCATTACGTACAAACTTAAAACAATAAGCGCTAAAAAGTTTCAACAAACAATACGTATTCATATCTAGGCGTCAATAACTTTTAATTCACAGCGTTTAGCAAAACACCATTCGCGATTAACACGGTTAATTCGCAATTTAAAAACCGAACAAACAAATGTATGTAAATTGCGCAACTCTATGTAAAAGCCGACGATAACCTTGCCAAGGTAAGCTGGAATCGGCTTCGTTTCAAAATCGACTTTATATCTCGGAGATTGGGCGACGCGGGGCGTATCGATGCGTTGTCAGGTCGAAGTGAACTCGAAACAAGCACGTTCAGAAACTGCTTACACGAATTAGCGCATCAAAACGGGCGCAGGGGGCGAAATTAGAAAACTCTGCCTCCTCTCCCCCCGCGGTCGTTCCGCACGTCATAAACTGACAATTTACGATAACGCCGGGATTAGCCTGTTTGTCTGTTATGCATTCGAGTACGGAACGAAGCGGGAAGGGTACGGCGCGGAATTGTTCCGCATTTGCATGCGCACCCAATCGACAGATTGATCAGCTCAGCTTCCGAGGTGAGAATAAGTGGATTCCGTTTCTCGTGCCTCGGGTACACAACTCTATATTAAACACTTTCCTTATAACACGATACGAGTGAACACATCTTCATCAAACGTACTATCGTATTTCATAGTTCGTAATATGTTTAAAGCATAGAAAAATACGGAGTGTAATCTTTATTCGTAGTCATGACTAATGTATAAATTCAAAGGTAGCTTATTACTAATATGTTTAGCACACGAGGACGCAATCTTCAAACGTTGAGTGGTCACTGCCATCCGTGACTAATGCCAAGTGGAACATTAGTCAAACTAGAACTGCTATGAAGAAATATAAAAATAATTAAGGTATTACGGGAAATTATGAATGCTATAAAAATATATATAAAAATCCCATTGTACAATATGTTGACTTGTTTCGATTGATTCGATTAAACATATAATGAGTTTTGTTGCTATAATTAATACTTTAGGCGTTAAGCTTATTATTTGCAAAATAAAATTAAAACACAGCGACGCGAAATTAATTAAGTTCAACGTCTTCTTTTCAAAACAATAAGGTCTCTATTGTAATATTGATCCTGCATGCATATGCTTCCCCATAAAAATTAACTGCATCCACCCTCTTCTGATCGTTCCCGGTATGTATATTACTTATTCTTGGTCTAAGTTCATAACCAGAGGATTTGAAAAAATCTTCTTGATATTACGCGTTCTTGCCTTAAGTTCGTAATTAGTAAGCATAGCAACAATTGGACACTAAAACTGCAATGAAGCCGCAAAAAATATATGCTTTGCTAATTGCAATTATGAGAAAATAAATTATTTTAAAATGTGTCTTTAAAATTTTTGACATTATAAAATTGTTACGACCAATTTTTTTAATACTTTACGTTTCTCGAAAAAATGGTTACATAGAATTGAAATGTCAACATTTTATCGTAAAATTTAATAACCTTCGCCTGTGCTAAAGCCCGAGTCTCTATGTAGAGTCATTAAGCTTACACGGCGTCCATGCTTCATATGCTACCCCATAAAAATTAACTATGGCCACCCCTTTCCGGACCTCTCTCATATATTACGTGTTTTCTATGATAGCGCAGTTCTAACTTAGCAGTAACACAGAAATTATATTAAGTAAAACAGCACAGAATGGAAACAATTATTTGTCAATTTTTTTGAGATTAAAAGTTAGAAGGATAACAGAAGAGCGTGTGGGCCTCATGATGTTAATTAACTGCTCCAGACCATGGACATTTATTTACATCCAACTTCGAACAGACCTCGAGATCAATTTAATATCGAAGGTGTCTGTCTTGCTGCTCCTGTACTAAGGTTTCTTTTCTTATTATTTAAACAAAATAATTTGAATAAACCTACCTGCGTGCATATGCTTGTTTTTTTATATAGAGTTCACTACTTAGGTGTTTCTTTATTTTTGTTAGAGAAGATGTTCTTTATTTTATAAATATTTTTATTAAAACATTGATTTTAGCGTTTTTTGAGGAAAAGTAAGCGCGCTGAAGATTTTTACGGATATTTTGAACGAAAAATAATTTATTCTTTATTTTTTCCTTATTTCAAAAATATCGGCTTTGCATGGAATATAGAATAACATCAGGAATAAATAAAATTACTAGAATAAAGTTTTATGCGAAAGTTCTTAATATCTCTCCGGTGGACGCGAGGACTCTATGTAGAGTCATTAACCGCTACAACGGCGCCCATGTTTCATATGTTGCCCATAAAAATTAACTATAGCCACCCCTTCCGGGTGACTCGAATTTCACGTGTTTTCTCAATATTTCACTGAATATTGGTCATTATTCCTATGTTAGGAGATAATTTGGTACTGGACTAAGCAAAATGAGTTTTGGTCCAAGCTAAGCTTAATTTGGAAATTGGAGAGTTACGGTGCTAAAGATCAATGAAGTACCAACATCATCATGTACCCTTTGATGCCCGCCTGCTGCACATTGGTGTGTGTCCTCTTATCATGAAAAGGTTTAGTCATAAGGCACTACGCTGGTCAAGTGACACTTTCTGAACTTCACATTTAAACTTTAAAAATTTTAAGGAGAATTTAAAAGTATACACTTTTCCTCGCGACGTTTTCATTCACCGTTACGCTTGGGGTAATTATTTATTACTTCGCGTAGAACCTCGATATTCCAAGAATTTGAATGCCTGATAAAATACATAATTTTATTTAGGTGTAGGAACGTATATGTGATCGACTTTTTTTCAATATGAAGTTGGTGAAAGATAAATTATCGTCATTTAAAAATTTGAGGTCCGTTACAAATAAGTTGCTACTTTTGAAAACATTGGAATTCCATAATATTACATATAACGACACATGTCATACCTTTCAAAGAAAACCATAAATAGCTGTGTTGCAAAAAGTACAAGATACAGTGAAAGTGATTTTGCCGTAATCTTGTCACCGTGAGTTGTTTTCGTCAAATCGAAAATCCATAAACTGACTTTTGTATAGACAATTTCGTATACGTAGTCGTAATGTAAAAGTAATTTTAAAAATTTTTTTCTCAAGGGCTGTTACCTAAAGATAGAAAGACACAGATTGTAACCAATGTGATAACATATAAGTAATGTAAAGAAATGACGGGAATTCATTGGTATTCACCAAGACAATGGCCTACGAGTGAGCAGGACTGCCACTAATTTCTTAAGGGAGAGTCGCAACCGCACTCCGTGAATAATTGCCGCGCTAAAAGAAAACCCAGCGAATCTCGCGATTAGCATAAAAACCATCTAAACAGACCACAGGAAGCGTCGCCTTCCTTCCGCAATATTTGTGAAAAAATTACACACTTCCGTCCGACATTTTGTCTACAGCCCGCGACTAAAGTAACAAATGTTAATTGCAACCGACGAAATAAAATTGTAAGTAGGTAATTAATGGAGCGAAATTGTGAATTGAATGCCATAAGAGGTTATGACTTTTACTCGAACTGCATCAGGGTGGTCTGAAGAATATATTTTGAATTATGAGTGCTGGTACATTCTAACTTTAGCTCACGACTTCATTCATGTGTACTTAAATTTTCTGATTTTTCCAGATTTTCTAATAACAAAAAAATCTCATGAACTCACACCCGCAATTTTTCCATTGACATATTGTTTTATTTATAGCCCGATTAAAATTCTAATAACTATAGTTTTACGTTCTATTGTGTTAATGATGACCTCTGATAATAGTTTTCGGAAAATACCTTCCATGTCCAGCAGCAAACAGCGATTAGTTACATTTTTATTATTTATATAGAATAAAAAGTAGCATCACATTTTTTCTGGTCACACAAAATATGCCATGAATCTAATTATGTTGTATAACAAAATAATATGAAAAATAAGTTTTTTCATTACATTGTGTGCGATATCTTGACTCTTAGACTTGGTTGCGTTAATGCAAACTTACAGAAACGACCACGTAACATAACAATATGACGAACTCATATACGTGCTCATAAATTTATAAGTTTGTTCCTATATTATTTTTATCTTAAAATGTATAATAACGAGTTTAATACTTTATTTAGAAGTAACTAAATATTTAGGAGTTGGAAGATATTAGCCACTTTATATTATAATAGCTATTACTGGTGACTTCGTTCGCTTAGTGTCACCATCGACCATATCAAATATAACCTGTAGGTAAAAACCTAAGTTTATTTGATAAACTAAAAATATCTACTAAATTTTATTTAAATGTGCAATGCCGTTAAGGTACTTAAGATTTGATGAATATTGAAAGACCTAAGCTTTTGCTAATATTATAATGATAATGAGTATGATTGATGTCATTTGGCTAATTAATTTGGTGGATAGGTTGAATTTGGACACCTAAACTTGTTTGTCTTTTCTGGTTCGATTAGTTGCTAAAACCAAACAGGGTCAGACGAGGCTATTAGTTTCAACAGAGGGCGCGATGGGCGGCTCGTTGGCCCGACAGAAAGCAGACACGTCGCGCCGTTAAAATTCGGAAATAATTTCGCCACGGAGGCCCCAGCTTCGAATGCTCCAGACATCTGTTCCGATTCGCAATAAACGTAGACGGCAGCAGAAACATAGAATTTTATCACGGCCCTGTCTATCATAAAGCATCCCTAGCTGGGGAGAGGGGCGCATAAAAGTTTACAGGCATTCGGCTAATAAATCGTGTCAAATAAATAAGTGTTGAGTCGGTCGGCGGCATATTGATTCGTCATGTGCCGCCTTAGAGCGGGGTGCGGGGGCCGGGCGCGGGGGCCGGGTGGTCATAAAGGTGCGTAATGGCCGCCGTCGGAAGACAGCGCAGTGGCGCGCATCGATTAGCGCTCGCCGCCGCGTCAGCCGCCGACGCAACGAACACTTCACTCACTTCGCTGCCACAGGCCTTTACCCTTTATCTTTGGAACATTACTTCACCGTGCTAGAAGTTCATGTGTCGACGCCTATCTACCTTACAGCAGCAGTGTAAATCTGCTATCTTTTTATATCGTACAAGCAGCAAACAAGTTTGTTTGTTTAGAATGATATGTGGACATTACCACTTATGAACATGTATGATCGTACGACCACAGTAGAACTGAATATCCTAAATATCCTGACAGAAGTTGACAGATATGTTGCTACCTCTGAGAACCAATTGGAAACGCCTTGTGCATGTTTTTCTATTTTCATTGCAGGGTGTGATAATGCTCTAACATGCAACGTTCAATAATTGTATAATATTAGGTCGAAGGTTTTGGGGGTTTCAGTTACAACCTATCATAAGAAGAACTGCAGCCATATTCGTTATTTTAACCGTATGAAAAATCTTGAAGTGGCCATTCTCCATTACAGACGACAAAGTTTCGAAAGCTTTTAAAAACTTGCTAAACTACCGTGCATTATCGCCAGTCACGCACGCTAGATGGCGCTGGTTGTATCAATTGAAATAAAAATTAACAGCATTCCAGCCGTTATTGAGCATCAGCATAGCTTGCATAGACCGCTCCCTGGGTCGGGTATAAGATCATCGGGAGAACATCGGGCGCGGTCGGGTATGAGATGGGTAACCGGTAGTGGCAAATTTCAAGTTTCTTTGTACATAAAGTACCCTGACCCGATCGATCGTCATCGATAAATGGCAATCGTTAAAAATGTCGAAACCTTTATGTCCGTGGGTTGACCGTAAGCCCGTGTTTCCAATACGCCTTACGTACCAATACATTGTTGGAGCAGCGTGGAATATGCTACAGGCCAGTGGGACATGGAAATCGTTGCAGCCAATGGGGAGGCTTTTGAAAGGTGCATAAAACATTGCACATTGTGATAAAGCGTCGATAGTGTCGGTCTTAGTTAATAAGTACTGTAAATCATAATGCAAGCGCAAGTGTTTCGAAATATAACCTGTCAATATAGTAAATAGCCGCGCATAATGTTACTTCTACGAGTGAGAAACGCGACGTGCTGTAAGAGAGAAATTTTAACACTTCGCGTGTTCACGAGCCCTAAATCTTTGGATACCTAACAAAACATATTTTGTTTTGTCGTTTTAAAAAGTGCGCAGTGTGTCGGTTAACTTGAAGTGACGGGTTCCGTAATATACTGTCGAAAATATCTCATTACTCGTAAAGTAAACAAAAAACTATTTTACGATTAATTTATTAGTACTACCAATATGATGTTTGTTATAAAATTAGATAACACAACAAAATACAGCTACTGTTCTTGGCACCCTGGCGTGGCGTAGTGATTTAGTCTCATTGTTTTGTCTTTAATATATTTTTTACATTATAATGTAAATGATTGTTAGTGATATATATATATAAAGTATATAACTTAATTATTAAAATTTATTGCATTCAATTTTTGTTAAAAGTATTTTAGTGTACAACCTTCTCTATTGGTTTTATTAATTTTCAACCACACTAAAAAATTGGAACGTCCTCAATACCTGTTCAATTTGTTTGACTTTGCATTTAGCATCTTTCTGAAATATAATTAATCGAGATGTAATTTAGAAGCCTACATACCATTTCTTAAGACTTATCCAATATGTGCTTCCATTTATTAAAATTCTAAAAATATATTTTTAAAATTTCACTGTATACTTGTGTAGCGGGTCTTAGACTATATCTTCCAAATGTTATCTGTACACACCTAAGAGTCTCCAAGAATGACTATGACATATGCACAGACAAGTCGATATCGTATAGGCCGTTTTGAATTTTTTGGTTAGAGATCGTAAAAAAACTGATTGGTTAGTTATTTTCGAGGTGCGTCATAACTGATTATCACACTAAATTACAATATCATTAGGAAGACACGATTGTTTCACATTTCCAATAACATTAAGCGAGTGTTCCCGCAGTGGGATTGGGTCCTAGTTCCTACAGGTTGCTCCCATTTTGTGATGTGATACTTTATCGAATGATTTGTAATAAACATCTAATTAGTCTGTAAACTAAATATATTTAACCTAACCTAACCTAAAAATCTTTTAACTATAATAAAAGCCTACCCTTAAATGTACTAGCCTGTCTAACCTTAAAAGTTCATATAAGTAATATGTCATATAAGTAAACAAGATTATGAAGTTTATAATTAAATGTTGTAAGTATACATAAAACATAAATAATGAGTTTACATATGCATTTTGTATCAATACCGACCCTACTTGTTTTTAAACTCTACCTTTTCACCAGGTAGAGTTCTGTTTATAAAGTTAAACTTTAGGTAAATGCCCCTCAGAAGCGATATCGTGTAGATTTGCGAGATATATTCAGATATGTTATTGATTAATCGTTTTAACTTAATTGCTCGCATCGAGCATCCTGTGCACGGCCTGGACTCGAATGCCAGACCCCGACTTATTGCCTGTGCATTCGGACGTTGATTAAAATCTCTCACTACATTCACACAAAGCCTTACTTTGATATATGTATAAATCTTATGAAACGTCTGCTTCGACCCGACGACCTGAGCGACGGACTTTACGAATATCGACCTTATTAATAGAGGAATTAGGTGCTAATTAGGGGATCGGATCCACCGAGCCTGCCTACCACCTGTCAAGTGATATATTGGCTTTAAATAACATATCTTATTTATGTTGAATCGGAAACAAAATGTATAAAAAGGTTTTATTATAAATAATCGAGCGGAGTCGAGTGGGAGGACGACTAAATTTGTACTCAGCCTTGTAATACAACTTATTGTCGGTGCGTGTGTCTGTTGCTAGCCAGCTGTAGATAAATTGAGCCAGATAGTGTTTCTTTCTCTGTCCAATAAGCGATTGTAGCGCAACTATCGTTTGCAATAATTGTTATATATTAAACGTTGTAAATATCATTATCCGTATCCAATAATCGATCGGACATTTTGTCTGCGTTGCCATCTTTTTACGTTCGTCCGGCAAATGGTGTGTGCCGCAAATATGAATGCACTTTTAATGCTCTTAATGAATGAACTGCCGCATGCTATTTTACGACTTCACATTAGTTTTGTGCTGCTATTGCTTAAAACATCTACTGGTTTTTCCACCGAAACTTACTGAATGAGGAAACAAATTAGAATTGAGAGAACATTCCTGGTTCTTCCAATACAAAGAGACAGGGTTATTAAACCTTATCAACCTTACATAATAATGGGATGATGGCCAGTCATCTCAGTTACCTCGTCTCAGTTGGTTAAAGCAATGTAGGTATGTTAACCTGGTTTAAGAACTATAGTTCGACCGTGTATGTATCAGCGCCGCTCCCAATATCAGCTGTGAAGCAACTCTTGTGTTTCGAATGAAGAGATACAGTTCCCGATTATACTTAGAAGCGAGGCGACAATCTCACTCTTTAGGAGAAGCAACGCAACTACGTACGAGTTTAGATAGGACTCCTATGCCGTTTGAGGTTGTACGAGCGTGCTGCAGTGAGTAGTCAATATCCGGTGGCTTGCATGCTCGTTCGTTACTTTTCACACGTAAAAAAGTAAATGCTTCAAAAACAAAACGTACATAACGTAAGCAACTGAGCCACTCGGCCACAACAAAACGAATTCATTTCGATAATACAAATACGGCGATATATCAACGAACCTTTGGACGTACACCGCGGAACCATTAAAACCGTTCATATTTCAAAGCAGATCGAGTTTTCAGCTCCCGAGTCTATGACACACTCGCTAAATCTCTCGGAAGGCGGTCTGCCCGTCCATAAATTTTTATTTGGTAAATAAAAATAATGAAAATAATAAAAGCCCCTCGTTCACCGGAAACATTTGTCCCGGGACGTCATGGGTAATCCGCCCGTTGATTTATTATTAATTAGCTGATATTATATTCTAAACTCACGCACGTCTATATTTAAGCTACCTAGGTACATGTAACGAGAGGAAAAGTTAAGGTAATATTTAAGATTCAATGCTAAGTATACGTACATGTAAATTTTATATTTTGTGGATTACATTTTAGCAATTCTTAGTGCCATCATATCTCTGAAAAGTAAGTGGAACTATAAAGTAAATACATATATTTTTTTGTTGGAAAAGTAGCAAACGAGCATACAGGCCACCTGATGTTAAATCGTATTTGCAGCCCGTGGATATCTACGACTATCCTCAAACAGAACAGAAGTCCTACCTATCGTCTTGCAGTTGCGTTGCTACTCCCGAGGACAGAGACTTTTAGAGAATTTTAATTTCAAGAGAAAGTAACAATTCATTTCTAATACTCACATAACACAATTATCTGAGGTGCTCGCCAGGGAATCAAACCCCAAAACCCCGTGTGACCCCGATGCCGCAACCGTACCACTAGGCTATCATTGCTTTTAAATAAACTCTAAATGGCAATAATTAATTGCTTTTCGTTGATGTTTCTCCAATCGTAATTGTGCAATCAGGTAATTTATTACTTTACTTGTGAACGTTTGAAAATAATTAAGCTTGTATCTTATAAATCTTTCTGAATGTTGTCGTGTCTAATTAATATGGGATTTTTAAGACAAATTGCCGTAATGACCCTGTTTTCAACGAATGTACCAGTTACCTTCATAACATGATACCAACATAGACAGTTAGCTGCTTAGTTACTGACACATATTTTCAGTAATGTTAGCGCAGTACAGTGGCATTTGTTCCAGGTCTTCCCTAACTGTGGAGAAACTTCCCAGCACTAAGACATAAAAAGGGTTGCAAATACACATCAATTTTGAATTTACCACTTTTCCTGCGGCATATAACACTGGTGTGTGTGTGTGTGTGTGTATTGGCTTGAGCACACCTGTGTTGTACGTACAAATGTATGGTTTACGGGCGAAAAAGTGCTGTGTTTTCGTCGGCTACAAGACTGCGAGCGGAAACAACGTCTTCGAAAATTTTATATGCAAGCTAAAAATACAGTATTTGTGTGAATTGTCGACCTATCTTTAGTCTAGAAAAAAGAACTCCAGATTTGTGCCGCCTCCCGCAATTTTGACTCGATCTAATATATGCGCGCTGCAGTCAAAGTGTTAAATATTTTTAATATTACTTATAACACAGGAATGCAGTCTTGACAGACATGCAATTCCTCGAACGATCCAACAATCCGCCTGATCTTTCTCACAGCATCGTGGGTACCAACGGCCAAGTGAAAGTTTTTTGTTCCACCATTATGAACCATCGGCCACTATTATGCAAGGCGGTCGTAAATCTGTCGCACGTAATCTGTGCTTTATGACGAGTGATGCATTACTGCCATTGTTTGTTGTCGTAAATTTTGTTTTTTAGCTACGACGTAAGTAGTGTAGTAATGAAACGGTTATAAATATTCATTGGTAGAAATTTGGGAAGTGTTTGCGTAAAGTAACCGTACATTATTTTTTATAAAATTTTTAATTTCTAGATTACCTATCGATAACAATATATTTACTATTTCTATATCTTTGTTTCTATTTGTAAACTTTCCATTTACAGTATGATTTTAAACATTAAATATCGTTAATCGTTAATACTAGTATGGGTATTTACCATTTTTTCTGTTTTATGATTGGGTTTTTTTTGAGGAAAAATATGGCACTAACCCTCGATCAACCTTCGACTGTCGTGGCCCATCGCTATAACTTTTTAAGTTATAAGAGTCATGCCATTAGAAGTTACAACAGTTCATGGATATCCTCATATAGCCACAAAATGGCTCAAAAATCTTTAAAAGGCGTAGGCATTCGTCATAGGTACGTCGATTACTTAAATGATAAACACATATGATTTTAATGACTCCAGCTCCAATTATTCCATTAATTCAAGTTGTTATTAAATGACAATGAAAAGAAGTGCGTTTTACTCTTTTATGCTACCAAACCACGGTGTTTTATAGACGTTTAAAAAGAGTTTTATAAAGAATCCATTTAGAATAATAATATTCAGATTTTTTTATTTTGTAGAGTCCATTACTAGGTAAGAAAGAGGACTTAAATAATTGAATCCTTTTAAATGTAGTCAAACCACACATCCTCGACCAAAACCTAAGAATTGATTTACTGTACATTACGAGGGCGCCAGTCGTAGTTCGGTCGACATTTAATTTTATTGCCTATTTACTTAATTATGCTTAACCGTATCAATAACCTCGACGCAACCTAGACCTCCACCTATCCGCGACCTCCCAGGGGAACGACATCATTGGAAAAACACTACCAACTTTTCATAACCCGCCAAAACAATTATCAATGAACTCCAACCCAAATAGTTGTATTGAAAAGCGCAAAAGTAGTGCGCAATAGGCGACCACTATTATGCAAGTCGGTCGTAAATCTGTCGCATGTAATCTGTCCTTTATGACGAGTGATGCATTACTGTCTTTTGTCTGTTGAGATCGTAAATTTTATTTTTTTCAACTGTTATATAATCTTCGCAACGCTTTGAAAATAGCTTTGAATATTTTAACCTGTCATATTAATATATATGAAATATTTGAACTTGAACTATTATTTGCTGCGCATTAAATTATGCTATGATCTGCAGCTAGTGTATATCATCAACGATCGATAGAGTTTACTAACTTTGGACACGATTAAGAGTTGGATGGGTTGCCACTGGTGGTGTGTTTCATACAAGCTTCCACGTTTTAAAACGAGGTCGAGATTATATTTATACGTTAATATGTAAAAAGAAAATTGCGCACGGAGGAGTGTGATTTTTCATGGTTTCAATGTATGTGACGAAGGTGTGTATAAAGTTTTGATGTATAATGCGTTTCACAGAACTATAGTTCAACTGGGGTGGTACCACCGCTGTCCTTAAAAACCGTCGTAAAGTAACTCACGCGTGAGGATACCATCTTAGTCGTCGGGAATAGCACCAGATTTACAAAATCAGATAAACCTTCAGTCCTGTTTGAGGTTGTAGTGAATATCCATGGGCTGCAGCGACTACTCAATGTCAGGTCGTCTGCAAGCTCGGTTACTGCTCTCTGTATAAAAACAAATCGTTTCGATTCATACCATCAACGTAAAAAAGTAATAAAGTAAAAAAAATCGGCAAAGAATTTTAAATGTCAGATTGACTGATTGAATTTCTAGCTATAAATGTTTGTGGCTTCAAATGTTCCTTTCTCAATAGTCTATGGAGTATGTCCAGACGATTACGAATTACGATTATAGAAAATAAACGGGATGATTTCCAACTACACTACGTATCAAATGTGATTGCGTTCCATGTTAAAAACAACATCTTTTTTTGTTTTTGGAACTATTAAAAACTTTAGGGTCATCATGAGATATAACGAAATCCTGTAATAACACGTCCCCTGTAATAATGAATTTATTAAAAGAAAGACACAGTAATTCTTGTCATTATAACAATATTATATGTTCGAAGCAGCACTGCGGCGGACGGCCATAAAGAATGATTTCTTGTGCTATGACCTGGCAATGCGAAATGAATACAATTTCTAACACGCCAGTTATGTTAATATAGCCATTGAGGCGTTCATAATCCTGACGTATTTACGTTCGTTACTGCATTCGCTTTGCGCTCATAAATCGTCTATCAACGTTTTTATGCAAATTAACACAAAAGCAAAGAATGTCAGCATTTACGTCTGTCTTCGGATGATTACATAGATGTTGCATTTTTATGTTAAAGAGTAATCGAGCGTGCACACCATCTAGGAATCTCAAACAAGTTTGATTCTTCTCTGAGGTCGTACATGTTATCATGATGACTAAAAATAGTTGTCTCACTTGTAAGTGTGCCCAGCAATCATACGTCTCTAGCTGAAACACATGACTACTTGCTACTTTTCTTACATAAAAGAAGGTAAATGCTTGCAAACAAGCAGACAAGCCATGGTAAAATAAGTAATTGACCGGTTCATTTGCTATAATAGTTAGAAATATGCACTAAACAGTTATTGTGTTGTGGCTGGAGAGGTGTGGCTGCTGGCTACACATACAATTGAGGCAACCATTTCAATCCTCAAGCAAGTCGTCAAGCAGGACTTAAGCCCTGTTTGACGACGTAGATGTATGGACCAATTAATATCAGATGGCCTACACGTTCGTTTGTTTTTTTTTTTTCAACACAAAAACACATTTAAGACTATTTTGAAATCGTGCGTTTCGATAATCCTAACAGTCTGACTAAATAAGGGTGTTGGGTTCATTTCAGCGGACATATTATACTTATTTGAAGAAATTAGATTTAGGCTTTGGATCTGGGTAAAAGTGTTATTATCTTCCTGTGTTTTCATACCACTCATGATACAGGCCATATTGTCGTCCTAGAAGTATAAAAAACGTTTTTTAATTACATAATTATTTATTTTTAACGCCTACGGATAATCTTATTTGTGTAGAACCACCGTGAAAAATATGGAAGTACTTGACCTTTGTAAATTAAAATCTATTAAATATTCAAAAGCGTTTACGTTATTCTACAATGCAATTTATTAAACAAGCAACTCTTTCACACATTGCATGTTCTGTACATATTGCATAACATACATAATTACTGGCAAAATTAATAAATCAAGCGTGCCTAATTTGTCGGAATTTCTAAGTTTTTTTGGGTGTAGGTACAGCACATTTTAAAAGAAAATCTGTCTCAGCCTGCCAAGAGCTCAGAACCAGGGATAGTAGATCTTGAGAATTTTCCGGATAAGAAGGGATACCTTAAGGCTGGCAGCCCATTGAGCCGGAGGCTTCTAGAGCCACGCAAAAAAGTAGGAAGATCGCTTTTGTCGTAGTGAGCGCTGCAGCTCAAGGACATCTACATACAACCTGAAACAAGACTGACATTCTATTTGAAATCATAGGCTTTGCTACTCATGATGACAATGATAGTTACAAAACTTGTAAATTTATCGTTTATTATTTATGAATCAGGTTAATTAAAAAGCTACAGTGGTTATAACGATATTTGCATTAAAATAAACCATAAATAGTAAAAACGTTCGGTGTGTAAAGATACAGTAAATGTTGAGCCGTGATATAGAACCTAAAAAAGAAAAATGAACTAAACATAGGGTGTATGGATAAATCTACAACTAGAACCTGTCAATAGTTTTCCCCCGTCACCGCAGTTTAGCTGTAACTAGAAGCTAGGCATCTGGTTCGAAATATCGGCAGTTTACAATCGTTAATCATGAGTAACCATTACAAAGTAAAAAAAGTCGCCTTGTAAACTGCACCTATTCAATGAAACACAAGAGTTACTCTGCGGTGGATTATGAGGTCGGTCCACGTAAGTCCAAGAACTATAATTCCAGCTCCTGAATACCACTTAGTGTAAAGGTATTTTTAAGCACGAATACAATGTGTAGACGAAATAAATTTCGATCTGTCTTTAACTAATACACCAGAGAGCGTCAATAGATGTAACCACTATCCTAGAAGAGCCGTAAATCTGTCACAATGGCGTGTGAAGACAGCACGCACTATGCGCGGAGCATTGGGATACTCTTGTATTAAGTTGGAGTCTGTTTGATCTATACTAAAACAAATTACGACGGAAATAACTTAAAAACTAACATAAGTACGTGGATAACTGAAAACTAACTAGAACAGTAGCCTTCAACTTCAACGATGGACATGGTTTTCGAGCCCATACAGTCCTAAAGATGCAATGAAGCCCTTTGTCATCCATAGCGTCGATATAGGTATTTGGTCTCATAAAACAAATGATGTAATTAATTTTAAAACACTATACGAAAAATATAAAAATGTCTAATATATATTATAACTAAGCCTAGCCTAAAGAATCTACAGGGATTCTGTGCCCATGAGACAAAAATAGCTCTTTTTAAAAGCTGCCGATGCTGTCGACTTCTCTGGCCATAGGCGGCGCCTTCTCGCGTCTGTCTGTCTGTGCATTCGTGATAAACTCAAAAAGTACTTGATGGATTTTCTCACAATTTTCAATAAAAGATAGAGTGATCCCTAAGGAAGGTTTTGGTGCATAATAAGTTTTTTTTTTTGTAAATTGGGCGATAAATTAAATGGTTAAATTCAATATAGTAATTCAGTCGTCGTTAGAAATAGATGTTTCTAGTTGTTAGTTTTGGTAATCATTGGATACGTGTATGAAAGAAAAATAATAAATAAATATAAACTCTATTACCCGAGCGAAACTGGATCGTATCGTAGTTGAATATAAAAATACAGTTGTAATTGTTAATTTTTGCAACTAGGTAATAGCTGGATGCATGTATGAAGGAAAAATAATGTAATTATATATAAACTCTATTACACGAGCCAAGCTGGGCCGGGTCGCTAGCAAAATATAAGAAAGGTATGGCGTTGTGGCAACCGGAGTCAAACCACGACTTTCAAGTTTAAAAGAACAATTGTATGTAACTGATTAAAATTTTGTTTAGTTACCCTCAAGTATCAAATGAATACGATTCCAAAGCAATAAATCTCCAGGAAACCTTGGTATTTTTCACTAAATTCAAATATTTGTGTATTGATGTAACACTAGCGAAACATGTTGTCTGTTCCATGATATCGACATTGATAAGATTGATAAGTTAAATATTAGTTGGCGCAAATCGAATTTATGATCTACTAAGGTCCTATTTTTTGTGTAACTTTTTAATGGTATACGGTATCATGGGAGAAATTTCGGATTATACGAGATTTCTATTTCCAAAAAACCCTCGGTAGCCTGCCTCTGTTTATAGAGAACACCAGGATCTGGAAACGAACGCAACTGGTGTTCTATAGCATGACGTCCCAATCGGACTCATCTTCAGGGATCTTCCACGGATCCTTAAGCAAAGGCCTGTGCCTACCTGGATACAGGAGCACTCTGATGTGTACCCCGGAATCACTATGTCGGATTGGCACAGCACGATTACCGTTCCCGATCCAGGAAAACTCCTTTTAGTCGCCGTTTACGATGCAGGACATACTCTAGCGATATTCTGGTCCTGATCTACAGAGACAATGGTGCAAGTATCTCCAACAATCATTGATTAACGTTGTTATAAGATAACTTTATCATAGTGTACTCTGGGTCAAAATTAAATTTGAATTATGTATTACATTATAAGGTCATTGTCTTAGTTATTATGTAGAGTAAGGATGTCGATTAAGAACTATTTTCATGACTTAAATAACATGTAGATAAATATAAAGTAATTTACAAACTAATATTCTGCACGATCAGATATATGATTTCTTTTTGTTCCGATGGTATGTAAGTTTATAGACTGACAACCTTATATTATATAATTACAATACACTATTGTTTACTGTTTCTAAAGTTTTCCAAATATCTAAACAGCTCAAATGATTTTGAGTTAAATAGTTGTTACGTACGAATAGACGAACATAACGATGTGGTAAGGGTCTAGTTCTAGTCATTTAGGTACGGAATCCCAAAAAGGTTGGTACTGGCATGCCTAAATGCGTGCGAGTCCTAAATCGACGTATGTACTTAGACAGATAGATTTGGGAGGCAAGGTTAAAGGGCTTATTATGATCGAGACCTTAACTCTAGCGGTCAAAAGGATTAACCTTTCTTTGTTTGAAGAAATTTTGGAATAAGATTTTCGTAACTTGAAGTAAATTTTCTTAATAACACTTAACTTCAGTATCTTAACTGTTTTTAACTTTTTAAGTTAACGTAGAACCCAAAATGCTACGTGTCAAAGCTATTGAAATTATTTTTTTCGTATATGAAATAGGTAAACAAAAAGTTCGGGATTTAGATATACAAATACTTGGCAGATGAAGATTTTTATTTACATACCTACATATTTCATTATAATTAGGTACCTACGAGATACATTTTTACGTAATACTGTGGGAAAAGTAATAAACATACCTACTAATATACATATGTAATGTGATGCAAGACTAATTATTTCTTTTGGAAGGTATGGATACCAGGTCACTTAAATCGAAGTGACCAGCTGAGGTCACGGTGGCGACACTAAGACTTCCATCAGATTAAAAATGACCATGGACAATAATGACCATTTAGTGCCAGGTGGACTGCATTAACCATTAAAGTAAGCATGACACACTTCCGCCTCAAAAACTGTGCCCAGTAATGAGACGTTAATAAGTTGCTGTTGCAGCAAATTATATACTACTACAACTATGTGGTAGAATATACCTAACGTTAATACGATCGATATAGTTCGCAAAGCTTTGTAAGCTTGGAATGTCTTTTTAAAATACACTTACAAGTAAGAGAAATTAAGTTAAATTGACAGGTACGGCAATTAAAGATAAGACATAAAAATTATCGAAACTGGTATAGAAAATTATTCGGAAAGTTCCATGGCTAATGACTCCTACATGTAATGTACCTAATTTATTGTCCAAATACCTTTAGTTAATCAGGTGTAAAATAAATTAACAAGTCAACAAGTAATTTTCAACAAAAGCAAACTCTTCAATTATGGCAATGACAAGAGTTTAGTGTGGCAGTTAGCAAGCTCCGCCCCCATCACTAACGCCATCTGTTATGGCACACAAAAACATCTCGCATTCTAAACATTTTGAGGTTATGTATGATCAGGAGCATAAATTACGCTCGTAAGATTATTTGACGTAGCCAACTGAATGAAATATTTTTTTATCAAGCGAGTGATGTGTTTTTTTCAGCTTGGATCAGTCGACATGTTACACAGAACACATACTAGTACAGACGGTTTGTCAACAACTTACAATGCATCTCGAAACGATTACGGCTTCGACCTGACGTAACCTGCGTAAATAATTGGATAATACGTGAGGTATAGTATAAGAAAATGACTTACCTTTCCGTATTATGGCACAATTGTAAATAAAATAGTAATTGAATTGCACTTTGTAGTCGATTGTGACTCAGTTCACCTTCTCGCGTACAGAACGAGCCGAAGTTAGCCGAAGTTGTTCGAGGCCCGTCCCTCGGGTCCGCCCCCGGCGCGTGACGGATCGCAATTACAGGAGACGCGCGAGACGCGTCGCATGTTTTGTACGCGTGGTGAGACTCGCGGAAACCGCGCGTTCCATGCGAATTTCGAAAACAGAACCGAATGATTTCGACTCTCGCACAAAACAGAACTGATGAACTTGGCCGTATACGAGCATGTTTATGCACTATATCAACGACACAAACTTTAAAAAGTTGTAAACTTAAAACTAAAGTATTTGCCGCGCATTTTTGACGGCTTACAAACTAGTTTTTATAAAGTGAAAACTTGTGTATCTGTGGTTGATATCGATATATATTTTTTTTATTGGAACGTTGTCCTGTGCCTTGATTTCGTTATTTGTGCTATACTGAGGAGTAAATAAATTATTTGGAATAAAGCAATAAGAAGGTGGGTGACAGGGCTGTAACCGGTCTGCGAAGAGATTTAAATCGTCGAGCAGGTAAGTCGGACAATGGGCATGGGGGCACGATTCGCTTAATTAAACATGATAAATAAAAACAACAAGAGCGCACTGCCCATCGGACATCCAAGATCGCCAACATGTTTTTACTTTTTTGTGATCCTACACACGTTTTCTGCTACTGGGATAGGTAGGTACCTTCTTGTCTAGTTTCAAAAATAACATTGCACTTTTCAGTACTAGTATTATTCGGTAGTATGTATGTTGGTTTTTGAGTATTTACACTCATTAAAAGTTGAATTAAACACTATATTCTTGAAAGCACTCCATCTAATCCCATTCTTGATCTTTATAAAATAAAGTTACGTAGGTATTTACGTTTTTAAAATGCTTACAAGTTTGAAAAGTGAAGCTGTAAAAGACTTAATTTTAAATAACGTATTTGCCTAAATATGTAAATGAATATTTTGATATTTCAATCTATAAGTTTTTTTGTAAACCACTTCGGTTATCTAAATTTATTTTTTACAGATGCATGTTTTTCATATCACTAGTATATATTAACAAGTCTTGCAATTTATCAAGCTCTATGTAAATTAACTTTATTTCCTTCGTTTATCATTTTTATTTTATTAAATGAATATTTATCATGTTAAGCCTTCAACGCAATTAAGATAACACTTTTTCTTTCAACAGTAAAGTTCTCAGCATACGACTTCTGCACCTTGTCAATAGATGGCGCTACGTGTACCGAATTGAGTTAAAAACTAATGTCGATTTGAATAATATGTTTAAATACAAATTAAGACCTTTGAAATATGCGTATCATAGAAAAAACATTCTGAATTTATTTTATAAGTGCTTAAAACATATTTTCAAAAAGAAAATAGTGTTACTTAATATGTAATATGAATGTATATTTTAAGTTACAGGTATATCTTGCCGCCATAGCTCACACAATTCTAACTCCGTAATGACCAACAATAAGTAATATTATTATACAATAATTTATCCGAATGCTAATTGCACAGTAATAAGTAACTAATTGTGTTTCCGACAGGTTCGAGATTATCGCGATTGACCTCTTATGAACTCCAATGAGATCGACCGGGGAAAGTATTCTCCATCGCCTTATTAACGCTTTATAATTATCCACATGATTCATTATACGAAATTAAATAAATATTTGTCAATTAAGTAAGGAATTATTAAAAAATCAAACAAAAAATGTTCCGCACCTTGCCAATAGATGGCGGTAGTATTAATTTTATAGACTGAAAGTGAATACAATAATTTGTAGGATAGGATAATTTAATGTTTTTTGAATGCTTAACTAGGAACATTTTTGGTACTGTCATGCATTCAGCAATTCATTTTTAATGGAAAACATTGCAAAAAAAAACTAACAACAGAATTGACGCAATTGTGGTTATCAGAGGCTTATCACCCTTTTGTCGCCTTGTTTTAATAGTACAATGGGTTTTTTTTTTATTGCGAAAGAGTAAGAAACGGGCATGCAGCCCACCTG